>JAPMOB010116999.1:0-11353 GCA_029875015.1 Lepomis gibbosus | reverse complement strand
ATAAAAGAATTTTAAAATCAATACGAAAGTGCACTGGGAGCCAGTGTAAGGATTGGAGAATGGGTGAAATATGGTCAAATGTTCGAGTTCCAGTTAAAAGACGAGCAGCTCATAAGTCTCATAAATAATAATGCTAAATGACCTGTACTTGTATTTCTAGTCTTCCGACCACTCAGTGCTTTACATGTCATATTCACCAATTCACACACCGACTGCAGAGGCTGCCGTGCAAGGTGCCATCTGCTAATCACAATAATAGAAAGGATACTTCCTCTGTACTTTTAACTTTAGCTCTTCCTTAGTTATGAATATTTAATGTTACAGCAAAATTCCAAAGTTTGTAGCAACTTTCAGGGGGTGTGTGAGAAAGTGAGAGCTACAGGGCAGCGAGCAGATGGAATGTGCCCCCGCTCCATCTGGCCTGTTAGCTTCCTGGCTCATGGCTAGCACTTTAGCCCTGCCACTTGCCAGCCCTGCCACCCTTCGAGCAGTTTACGGCCTCACTGGATCTTTCACATTTTGATAACTTTTTGCCTGTGTGTTGATCTTAAAGCCAGTTATAACCCACAATACTCACAGGACATATATTACCTTTTGACCTGTGATCATGTCATGTGTTCTAATCTACTCTCTGTCCTGCAGACCCCACAGTAAAGACTCCGCCTCTGGGCCCCGTGGCCCTCGCGGCGGTGATTGCTGGCCCCGTGTGTGTGCTTTGCCTGCTGCTGGTCTTGGCGTTCTATGTTTGCCACAGCCACAGGGGTCTGGGGGCTGGAGGTGCTGGGGCCCATCATCACCACCACCATCGGGTGCCCAACGAAGAGGACCCCTCCATGGACCACCCCTTCATCACGGTCGGAACAACTCTGAAGGACCTCATCTATGACATGACCACCTCGGGCTCTGGATCAGGTACAGTGCTGCACCCCGAGGTCCTGGTTTTCCTGGACAGTCTGGTTCTCGGCTCAGATTTATCTGTAACATCTACCTCCTGTAGTTCGGGGTGGAGTAAAGCTGGGCAACATGTCCAAAATGTTACCGTGAGATATTATTGTCAGGCATGCTTAGAATCTCTCGTTTTCATATCAGTACCGTGTGTTTTACCAGCTGATTGTGCCTCTTAACAATGGAAAAAGGCAGATAACAGTATGTTGCAGGGCTGCTATCAAAGTGCCCCCAGTAGCTGGTTAGATTAGCATAATGAGTGGAAGCAGGATACACTACCAGCAGTACCTCTAAAGCTCACTAATTAACACATTCTATCAAGTTTGTTTAATCCATACAAAAAGTGAAGTGTAAAAAGTACATGGTTTGTAGTTATGGACGATCGTGTAGCGGACTATTTTGTGGACATGCACAGTCACTGGCTGGAATCCAGGAAGTGACTGTGCTAGACCAGGAAATAGTCTCTGTGAGTAGTGGAATAGGCTTTAGTAAATATATTTTAGTAATGACTGAAGATGCTGCTTTGGATTTGCTGTGATTCATTCGCAATGGCCCTCATTTATCAAAAGTGCGTACACCAAATTTCCAGCGTACACCTGGTGTACACCCAAAACCACGGTGACTTTGAGATTTATCAGTGTGGACGTTGGCCAGCTCAGGAGGTGGTGCACATGTACGCAAGTTTTGAGTTAGAGCCGAAATGCTCAGAAATAATTTCCTAACTACGGAGCCCCCCTGGTGACATTGATGAAAAATATATTATTTTGAGGCCTCGAATGAATAATTCGTGGCCACAAATTATTAATTTGAGTCCTCAAATTAATATATTAATCGTTATTGTCAGCTCTGTGCGATGAGCACAAAGGTTCAACTGCGAACAATTCTACATTTCCTTTATTGAAGCATCTGCTGAAGCAGCACAGCATTGTGAAACTTACAGGAAGAAACTCCGGCAGCTGTCACTGATGCTTGGACTCGCTGGGAGAGAGTTGCGTTAACGTAACGTTTTGTAAAAACACTGGTGGCGTAAAGAAACATTAGGCCTATAAAAACCCACTCCTGGCTGCTGTTGTGAAAATGATATTAGTTAAAAAGTCAGGAGAGACTGGGTTGTTTGGGCGTGAAGGGGGTGGTAGTGAAAGCAATTATCAACGCTGACTACCACATATTGATTTTCAATTTTTTTTTACAATGCGTATTTGAAATCTTATTTGATTGAGGAGTATGTATTTGTGCAGCACCTCTCTCTCATGAACACCGCTGCACAAACAAAGGGAGAAGCTGGGTTGTCAATATTAGCCACAGTTACGGTGCTTTTCTGTTGGAAACACTGTTGAATGTTAAGAGGATGATTTTTATATTCAAAGTTTTCTGTTAAAACCGCTTAAACCTAGCCTGGGGAACAAATGCCTGTGTGTGGCTGTGTGCACACATGTACAGCAGCACATCTTGAAGTATGAGTCTCTTATAATGTCTGGCTGGCCCACATTCAGGCTGCATAAACACACACACGCACACTGGCAGAAGCTGTTCTCTATGCCATAATTTAGCACCTCTCTGTGGAGACTGACACCAACACCCTGCCAAGAAAAAACTGGAATTCAGTGTTTCTAGCCATTTACACTATATTGCACAGTGTGTGTGTGTGTGACTGGTACGATATATGTGAGCTCTTGTGAGTTTGCAGAACTGTGTGGGCTGTTTAAATGACTTTGCAGAGTCACAATATGTGTGTGGTGCCACAGAGTTACGGGTATTGGAAATGTAATTAAGATAAAGCACTCGTACTGTACATGACAAAAAAAGAGTGGAGCCTCTTCCCACCAGAACATCTGTGGGTTAATTCAAGCAGGACAGTTTAAGTGACTGTACATACAAACCACTAATTAAAAAAAGTAGAGTCCCTCTTTAAGATAGCAGTTCAGAAAGGTCTGGCTCTGAACCACTGGCTGGACAATAAAACACTGAATTTCTAAAGCAAACAAAACCAGGACATTAAAATCTCTATATAAAATGCATGAATAAAAGTAAAACCATAAAACTAGCAAATAACAGCAGGTGATATGGTATAGACATTAATGTGGGAGTTATTAAATATGGGTATGTAACTACAGTTCTATAAAATGTAGATGAGCACTCAGTGTAATCATTTAGGTATTAATTAGGCTAAAACAAGTCGGGGGGATAGAGGGACTAAAGTTGTTCCTAATAATTTAGAATGCAGCTGTAATATTAAGAGAAAATGTCGCAATGCTTCGATCAAAAAGTCATCCTCATGTGACTCTGTCCCTCTCCAGTGACCCGCAATGGCTTGATTTATTGTGACTCCCAGAAGGACACATGATCTCACAGCAGTTCTCTCACTCATCACGTTACTCAGTGTTATTTGATCTGTGTCTAAACAGCTACATTAGAACTCTATAATGTGTAGACATGAATTTCCACATTGCTGTCAACTTTTCAAAGATATATTTTGATTGTTTCTCACCAGGCCTGCCGCTGCTGGTCCAGAGGACCATCGCCAGGACCATCATCCTCCAGGAGAGCATTGGGAAAGGGCGGTTTGGGGAGGTATGGCGGGGTAAATGGCGTGGTGAGGAGGTGGCCGTGAAGATCTTCTCCTCCCGCGAGGAGCGCTCCTGGTTCCGTGAGGCTGAGATCTACCAGACTGTGATGCTGAGACACGAGAACATTCTGGGCTTCATCGCTGCTGATAACAAAGGTGAGAAACCTCCAGAAGAGCCCCGAGAGGCCGCAGTATAAAAAGACTGCACAAATACCTGTGTGGAAAGGATAACGGTTTAGCATACAGTAAGGAAGAATAGAATATAAATGAGACCAGGAGGCAGCAGGACAGACCAGGAATAACTTGGCACAAAGACGTGAATGAAAACATGAAGAAACCCCATTACATAATTACGAGGCCATCAGAGAATCAGTTTGGTTTATATAAATTCCAAACCTTTTAAATGACATCTTCATCAGACTAAGCTTATGATATGCAAATAACAGTGTGGGTGAATAGTGACAGTGTCAAAAAGACAAAAGTCAACCTTGAGCTGTCGAAACAGAAAAACAGCTCTGCTACAGGTGAGGTTGGTGCAGGCGTTCGCTGTGAATAGACAGGCTGGTAGACAGTGTGGGGGAGGAACAGTTCACAGTGAAGGCCAAGCAGACAGTATCACACAGTCTAAAAGCTCCAGCAACACACACACAGTGCGGCCCAGGCACAAATGGATTCTGTGTGTTCACTACAGTTTGACTGATAAGAGGCTCTGCAGTTTGGGGCCCGTATGTGTATGTAGGATGTGATTGTGATTTGCAGGGTGGATGCGTGGGATTTCCCCCTTTCTGGTTTAGATATCCCTGCCTCTGCTATATCATTTTTATCCCCCTCCCTCAGTGTGATCAATGCTCCTTCACTAGTGATGCAACGGATCACAACAAAACGAAATGGATTTTCATTTTCATGAAGAACAAAAAGATCCCCCCCTCTGCTTTTTTTCACAAATCGCACCCAGGATATAGTGATGGTGTCTTGTTCTGTGCGTCTCTACACAAACACACTTCACTATAATGACTACACATGAATTTCAGTTTAATCACCTCAAACCACATTTAGACAAAAACCTACATTTTTATCTGATTGATGAACACATTCTTCTTCATGACGGCCAAATCAATCAAAGTCACTCTTTCCAGTTTGAACCTGCTCCCCGTCTCCACGGCAAAATTCTGTTTCTTATTCTCTTCCCTCAAAGCATGATGGGAACTCAAGTAGGCAAATCTCACAATGTACTTCTTTAAAAAGAGAGACAAGAAAAGTAACAATAATCATGATTATTGTCTTTGTTTAGTTGAGTTTTACACGAGTCAGTGTGACAGTTCAAGTTCAGAAAGTCCAATTTAATATGGCTGTCATGTCTCTTCTGTCTGTTCAGATACAGGTCTTTTTGTTTGGAAAAGTCTTTTTCTCAAGAACATATAAATGAACATCTGGCGTGCAGAACTAAAACATGAAGGGACTATGATATAAGATTGTGGAAGCAAGTTCTTCCTCCAAGAGCAGAACAAGGACAAAGCCATTTTTATCTTACACCATTTATCTCCTGGCTCCGTCTTCCTGTCTGTGTGTAGATAACGGAACGTGGACTCAGCTGTGGCTAGTGTCCGATTACCATGAACACGGCTCCCTGTTTGACTACCTGAACCGCTACACCGTCACTGTGGAGGGCATGATCAAGCTGTCCCTGTCCACAGCCAGCGGCCTCGCCCACCTCCACATGGAAATCGTGGGCACACAGGGTGAGACGCACGCTTTTACGTTTACATGCCTTCCTGGGGATACTTTTCATATACATGCAAAAACTGTTATCATCACAATGACTAGTTTTATATAAGTGTTTTTTTGTGTTAAATTATATACCCGCCTTAATGAATAACTTAAAAGACCTCCTTGTGAAGATGTCACCTTAAGAAAGACCTTAAGTGGACACAATCTGGCTTAGCTTATCATGGCTTAGCTATCTGTTATCAAAGAGGGTAAATGGATCCAAGAAACACATTGAATTCTAAGACACATCGTAGCCAAAAGCTGGAAAGATGTAAATGCATCCATCTGTCCAAGGCGCATAGTATTCTTTACCCCTCCCGAGTGAAACTACATCAGTAAGTGACCTGTGTGGATAACTGCAGGGTCTGTCCCCTGGGATAATAGCGGCTGAAGTGACACGAAACTTTCACTGAAATATATAGTATAGTGTAGTGACAGCAAGAAAGGTGGCTCAGAGTGCAGGGTGTCTGAAAACACGAACCTGTTCACACACATTTGTAGTCAGTCAGCACACTCACACATGTTGGGCAGCACAGGGACAGTCCACATGGACTCTGGCAGACATGGCCAGATAGCCACGTTTACGTCACGACTACCAGACTTTTGTGGTCCCTCACAGATACGTAGATTCAGATTCATCAAATAAAAGTGTATTGAATCTGGATTTTGGATGGGTTCAAAGCAAACTAGACTGACTTGTTGACTTCACTATATCTAAATGTATATTTTGTTGTCTCCAGGGAAGCCAGCTATCGCCCACAGAGACCTGAAGTCAAAGAACATTCTGGTCAAGAAGAACGGGACTTGCTGCATCGCTGACCTGGGTCTAGCCGTCCGCCACGACTCAGCCACAGACACCATCGACATAGCTCCCAACCACAGAGTGGGAACCAAAAGGTATGCTGCGCAGACCTTTAAGGTGCCAACAGTTTTTATTTCTTTCTTTTTATTTCTTTGAAGCAGTTAACTAAAGATTGGACATTCGCTCCATCCTGTTCTGTCTGCGCTGTGGTTCTGTCCGAGGGTAACTGGGATTCTCTGGCTCGGCCATGTTGGCTCTTCGGCTATCTTTCATTATGACATGAACATCCTTTTGGGATAAACTCAGCTCACTGTGTAAGCGTGATGTTGTCACTGTGAGTGAGTGTGTTTCACAGCACCACAGTGAACTGGGGCTGTAAATAAAAAGTCAGGCCATTAGAGTGTCAGGCTTTGTGCCTCCACTCTTCAGACTCAAAGAGCCGACTCTATTTCAGCTCTCAGGTTTATCAGGACTTCATCTCTGGTTCAGATCAATCATCTTGTCACTTTTAGCTAGCCTTGTCTCAGGTGGTGCTCAAACTGGCAGAGTTAATTAATCTGTTGGTCATATTGGTTTTTATGCTAGTTGAGTTAATGTCTTTGGGTTTTACGCTGGTGGTGAGACAAAAAGACACATTTGAATATATTTTACATTGGATTCTGGGAAATTGTAAGTTACATTTCACTGACATAATGAATAATCGACAAATCAAGAGAATAATGATCAATCTGTTTGGAAATGAAAATGAAATCAAGGCATTAGTTGCAGCCTTTGGTGAAACATACTGATGGTAACCACACGGCAAAAAACATATGTACATTTATAATGGAGCCTCCCCTACAGGTGCAGCCGTGCGATTAACAGCTCACTACGTCTAAACCGTGTGCAGCAGAGCGAGAGGCGAAGAAAGAGACAATTTAATCATTTATCACAACTATTTGTGTCAATTAGTCATCAGCTCAGATGTGATGGCTGTGACAGAAAAGTCACGTGCAAAACAAATGCATGTGTACAGTAGTGCTGTAGTCAAGACCGCCCAAACCAAGACCAAGTCAAGACCAGAGTTTATCAAGACCGAGACAAGACCAAGACTTATAGGGGCTGAGACCAGTCTAGACCAAGACCGAGGAAGGGCAAGACCGAATCAAGACCAAGACCAGTTCCCCACATTACATGACACACATTAAAATGTGGAACGAGATCAGAGGTACTTTTCAAATTGATCTGAAAGGTCCTTAAAAACATGAGCATCACGGGGAGGGGTGACAGTTGTTAACCGGAACAACACATAGGTCATAGGGTTATTGGTTCCATTTGAAGCAATAAGTTTTACATCTAATCAGAGTTAGGATGGAAACAAATAAATCAGACAATGCAAAAGCAATTTATTGATATTCCCAAAGTTCTGGTCGTGAAACAAAATCCCGAGTTCTCAATGTCTCAATGAGACTGAGACAAGACAGAGTACAAATGCAGTCGAGTCCGAGACGAGACAAAGACCATCAAAAAGTGGTCTTAAGACTGGCTTCAAGACCAAGACCGGTCTCAAGTACTACAACACTAGTGTACAGTCTAAGAGACGCAGACACTAACCTCATATACTATGCTGGTTCGTCATTTTAGATTGAATAAATGGCAATGGTGATTCAGAGAGAGAGAGAGAGAGAGAGAGAGCTGAACTGTCACATTTCACACCAAGCAGCACGTTATCCAACATCTAACTTTTAGCATGGACTGATTCTTTGCAGGAAGTTTGGCATTCTGTTTCAAACAACACTCGTGGGATCACTTCTATATGTAACGTGCATTTCAGCCCCCAGGCTTACTGAATCATTTAGTGGCACTGTGATACGCCGGCAGCATCAAACCACCGCACAGACAAGAAGGAAGGAGAAAGTGGTAAACAAGACACACAAAAAGAGAGAGAGAAAAACAGAGCGGGTCTCACTGTGGGAAGGAGTGCCATCTATGGCCTCAGTGTGCTGCTCACTTTCCAACCCTAGAGCTATACAGCGCTACATAACAAGAGATGTGTGGACAGAGGCACACAAAGGGAAAGTAGTCTGAGGTATTATTAGCTGGGTGGAAAGAGAGGAAGTAACGTATACTTATTTTTGTGTAGCTACTGTAAAACTGTAGCATTTTATCAGCTTTGCCTTTTTAGAAAAGTCAAATTACTGACCGACCTTTAGCAGGATTTTGTTGGATTAATAAAAGTTGCCCATTCAGGGCTTTAGCTGCTACGCCTTACTTGGTCTGGTGTGACCAGTAACTGATGCTGGTTAATATTAATAAATAATACTGTTAATATGTAACATTCCTCAAGTAATGACTCTAATATTGCAAAACATGTCAGCGTGAAAGTTCAGCTTTAACGTCAATTTGCCGTTTCACTATTTCTTTGCCAGGATCAATAACGTCTTGGTGTCTTTGCTAGTTGCCGAGCAACTGCTCCCTGCCTAAATGGTAGAGTGAATTATCATTTTTACAGATTTACAGAACAAATGAAATGTTGCATGTCAGTTAGTGAGATTTAGAGGTGCTGGTAGGTGGATTGTGATGTGGACAGAGCCAGGCTAGCTGTTTTCCCAGTATTTCTTTCTGTATTTATGCTAAGCTAAACTAAGTGTCTGCTGGCTTTAGCCACATATTTACTGTACAGACATGAGTGCTATTGATCTTCTTGACTTTCACCAAGAAAGCGAAGAAGTGTATTTTCATGTTTTCCAAAGTGTTGAAGTCTACCTTTACACAGAATCCACCTTCTTGCCTTTTCCGGAGCTAGTCTTACATGGGTGAGGGGATTGTAACAAAACCAGATCATGGCTGGAGTAGCGTTGTGTGGAGGGGGGGTGCGGGCCACTTCATTTGGTTCCCATTTACAGAGCCAGGGCTGAGGACAAACCCTGGATTTGTTTACAGCGCACACACTCAGCAGACAGCTAGCGGACCGTGAAAAGAGATTTGCTGAATTTGACAAAAAGTGGTGTATTGGATTTGAATCACTGGCACCACCTTTAATGTTTACTAGCTCAAGGCAGATAAACTGTAGATGAACAAAGCTGAACTGAACCGGATTTTGTTTTAAGTTGGAACTCACATTTACAGCATGCAGTTCACAGGAAGCTTGGTTACAGGGCTCCTTTACTACCTGATTTTGAGCTTTTGATCACATGATCTTAATCGGACGTTGCCCAGTGATCATGACCTATACATGTTCAGACTTACATTTTTAACGACTTGTTGTCCGTGTTTACCTAAAAGCTGAGGTTCAAAGTTTAGTAGCCTTTCCGGAGCTGTAGATCATATCTAAATGGACCTTGTTGTGATGTCGTTCTCAGCTGTTGTTTCCAAAGTCAAGAAATGAGCAAGTAAATCTTTCCCATTAGTCCTTAAACCTTGTAGTTCGGTTCATTTGGTCCGGACCGAGGGACAAATTGTAGTTCTGGTCCGGTTCATGTTCACACACTTGTTGATTGGTTCTGGCGATTGTCATTCTGCATAATCAGGAGCCACGCGGGGAAATCAAATTCTGCTGACTGACAGAAGTTTCTGCAGCTTCTGATGTGTAAATCTGTGTTCCATGGTGTTAGCACGAGCTCATGAAGAAATACATTTATAAAAAGGATTAGTGCGTGTTAGGTGTTGGGGCGGCTGTGGTTCAGGAGGTAGAGCGGGTTGGCCGTTAATCGGAAGGTCTGCGGTTCAATCCCCGGCTCCCCCAGGCTGCATGTCGAAGTGTCCTTGTGCAAGACACTGAACCCCGAATTGGCGGCTGTTCCGCCAGTGTATGAATGTGTGTGAATGTTAGTTCTGTTTGAGCACTTAGTCTCAGTGAGTGAATGTGTGTGTGTGAATGGTGAATGCAGAAGTAGTGTGAAAGCGCTTTGAGTAGTCGAAAAGACTAGAAGTATGCAAGTACGGAGCATTTACATTTAAGAATGATGACAGAGTGGTGTACAGGAGTGATTTGGGGCTGATTACTGTGGGATCGCTGTCACACGCTTATTAATGGACTTAATGAACTGAAACAGGCACAGCAGTTTTAACAGCTTCTGACCTCTTGGGAAAACGCAAACACGCTAACATGCACACAAATCAATTATAGGACCTCTTCCTAAACACATTTCATAATCAGCAGATGGATTTATTAACAGTTTGGTTTTTTAAATGCTAAAACAACATATCTGCTATCATAGCATCCTGGGATTTGTTTGTGATGCCAGGGAAGCGATCCGGTTAGGCGTAAAGGTCCCTTTGGTAGCACACTGAGGGGCCTTTGGGGTTGGTTTGTGGTGTGAAAGCAAAGATGTTGGTGAGAAAACACGGCAGGAACAGTACAGTTGTGAGCAGAGTGTATCTCCGATTCCCAGAATCCCACTAACCAGAGAGCCTGTTTCTTCAAGGTGAAACACTAAAGTTGATCTGTTTGGCCCTGTTATCTGTCTGACACACAGGCCTCTCTGCGGACTGAGATTCAGTTCATTCTGTGGCTGTGTTTTTGTTGTTGTTCCAGTATTGATAAATAAAGAGCTTGCTTTTTAAATTTGAATTACTTGCTCCCTTGCTGTTTGTTACATAATTACACTTTCTCTGAGTTTCTCTGCAGATATTGATGAAGATGTTTTGTTTTCTGCGTGAGGTTTTACTCTTCTGATTTTTCAGAAGCAGCAGCAGTTAGCTATCAGATGCCCTCCATTCATTATTTGTCCACCACTCAGTTAACTAATTCAATTAAGGCTTGTTGTCTTATACCCAGAGAGGGAGGTATTTGATCACTCTGATCCATCTGATTATAGCTCATCAGAGACTGTGTGCACATCAGTGCCCACAGGTTTACTTCTTATGGATTTATCTGGTCTCAGTGTGAGCGGAGATTCAAAGCGTCAACCAGTTTGATGTGGTCAGATTCGAGGTCTTGGGCTTTATTTTGCCACACCCTGGTGTTATTTTGACATCGTCTATTTTGTTAAGCTTATTGTCCTGTTTAACTATAGCTTATCTGTGTATGTACACTGAGAGCAAAGTTAAACCAGAGTCAGATTCCTTGTATGTGTACATGTAGCAGGTCAATAAAAGTGACTGTGATTATGACATAGTTTGGTTACAGTGCATTATCTTTCTGCTCAGGTATATGGCACCAGAGGTCCTGGACGACTCCATAAACATGAAACACTTTGAGTCTTTCAAGCGAGCTGACATCTACGCCATGGGCCTGGTCTTCTGGGAGATTGCCAGCCGCTGCTCTATGGGAGGTGAGGATCAAATGAGAT
>JAPMOB010116899.1:0-18072 GCA_029875015.1 Lepomis gibbosus | reverse complement strand
TCTGACTGGGGGATCCCGAGGCGTTCCCAGGCCAGTGTGGAGATATAATCTCTCCACCTTGTCCTGGGTCTTCCCCAAGGTCTCCTTCCAGCTGGACGTGCCTGGAACACCTCCCTAGGGAAGCGTCCAGGAGGCATCCTTACCAGATGCCCATACCACCCAAACTGGCTCCTTTCAACGCAAAGGAGCAGCGGCTCTACTCTGAGCCTGACCCTATCTCTAAGGGAGACACCAGCGACCCGCCTTTCGGGCCGCTTGTACCCGCGATCTCGTTCGTTCAGTCATGACCATAGGTGAGGGTAGGAATGAAAATTGACCTGTAGATCCAGAGCTTTCCCTCACGGCTCAACTCTCTTTTCGGTGCAGTAAAGCCAGAGCAAAACCGCCCCCGCTGCTCCAATTCTCCGGCCAGTCTCCCGCTCAAATCTCCCCTCACTCGTGAACAAGACCCCGATGTACTTGGATTCCTTCCCTACCTGGAGTTGGGACTGAGTCATTCAGATTTAATGTTGTAGTCTCTGTCACCCGCACAGACGCGAACCACACAGCCGCAAACATCTCATGCACACTTGTTACCATTTTCTGTTATTTTTTAGTGGCAACATGAATTTCGTCGCTGCCCGATGACCTCTTTGGCATACATTGCTAGTTCCATTAGATCGATAACTGCCAAAAAAATCTCTTTGTAAATCGTTTACTCTCCTAATCTGCTCACTTCTCATATCTACCGTTACTCTCTCAGTGCTGAGTCCATATCATTCTAGATTTGTTGCACTTTATTTTCGAATTGACTTATTATGCTGTACAGATCGTGAAGCCCTTCAAGGCTAAATTTAGGTAGCTAATAATGAGGGAGGCCGGCTTCTATTCTTAATCTACTAAACTCTGGTCAACTCTTTAACCAGCAGAAACATTGTCGTCCAGACCTTTGAATTGCTGAATAAATCTGAAATGTGTGATTAGGTTGTATAGAACTAGACTAACAGCGGCCAGTATTCAGCAAAAGTTACACAGTCTCAAACAGAGCAAATTATCATACACGTTTATTTCAGGAAAACATACAAACCAACTGCAACTGCTGAGGAACCGACCTTCACAATATTACACGCTAAAAAAGAGAGAAGAATAAAGTTCAGTCACTGAATGCTGACATTTAAGACAATGACAGTATTGCTCGGTTTGCTCAAATCAGAATAAAATGAGAAAAATATAAAGTCTATCACTATGTTGTAGCCAGAAAACAATCAAAAAGTTTAGTGTACAGAACGTGGAGTTACAAAGTAGACTTAAACAGAGATTGAGAAAATATGTACGTTTGAAGCACAGAAGTGGCTCTGTCAAAAAGAAAATGAAACATTTAATATCTTCTCTTAGCCCCACAGTCTTCAGGAATTGTTTGTGCATGTATAATGCCTTGCTGCTCTCCTTTGCTCATTGGGTTTACATTATTTCTCAGGACAATGTGAATGTTGCAAATAGAGTCTTGGCCACAGTCTCGATCCACCACTAGCTAGCAATCCAACGTGCAGTCTTCCTGCTAGGTCTAGCACAGCTGCGTCTTCAGTGATAGAGAGATAATGGAGGCTAGAGCAGACGACTGTGTGTTTTCCCAACAGGCTGTCATTTCTGTCCTGTCAGAAAATCGTGTGTGTGTGTGTGTGTGTGTGTGTGTGTGTGTGTTTGTCTGGTACTCATGGGCCTCTCAAGTCTTTAGCCCCTCACTCTCCTGCAGGGCTAATGACACAGTTCCATTAACCTCTGACACAGACAAATGCAGCTTTGTGCGGAAGGAGGATGTTATCAGTAAACATGAGCTGGATGAGGCTCATCAGGCACGTTGGATTGCTGTCATACAAATGTAAAGACAACTACTTTTTACTTGAGGCATCTTTTAAAGCCAGATTCCAGTTATTCCTTCCTAAGTAAACATATCCAAGCAAACATTTTGGTGGTCTTAATGATAAAAGTAAAAAATCTTTTGTGATAGCCTGAATGTGTTGATGTATTTGTTTTTTGTTTCCTGTTTTGTCTGAAGTGTGAATTCAGCTGACTTGCTTGTATTATTGAGGATATCAATCTGACTGAAGGAATATTTCACCATGTTTGTAAAAACACTTGGTACAACAGATAAATCTCATGTCTGAGTTTGAGTCAGGATGTGGTTAGTCTAGCTTAGCAGAGGGGAAACAGCTAGCCTGGCTCTCTCTAGAGGTCTAACAGGTAAAAACAACATTTTATGGTTTTAGAGAGAATTTGGCGGTACAGCCAACCGGCCTCACCACTGCAGACCATGAGTAACCACACCAGCCCAGGACCTTCACATCCAGCATCTTCACCTCTAAGATCGTCTGAAATCAGCTACCTGGACAGCTGCGGTTTGCATTACCAAAGAATTTCTGCACAAGCTCTCAGGAACCGTCTCAGGGAAGCTCATCTGCATGCTCCTTATCAGGGTCTCAACCTGACTGCAGTTTGTTGTCGTAAACGACTTGAGTGGGCAAATGCTCACATTCAATGGCGTCTGGCACTTTGGACGGAGGGTTCTCGTCACAGATGAATTGCAGTTTTCACTAAACAGGGCAGATGGCAAACAGTGTGTATGGCATCGTATGTGTGAGTGGTTAGTTGATGTCAACGTTGTGGATCAAGTGACCCATGTTGGGGTTATGGTATGGTGCTATGCTTTTAAAAGCACAGAGATACCTAAACGACATCCTGAGGCCCATTGTTGTACCATTCATCACGACCATCACCTCACCATCACCATGTTGCAGCACAAAAATGCAAGGATCTGTATACAATTCCTGGAAGCTGAAAACATCCCAGTTCTTTGATGGTCAGCATACTCAAAGGACATGTCACCCATTGAGCATGTTTAGGATGCTCTGGAGCGGCGTATACGACAGCGTGTTCCAGGTCCTGCCAATATGCAGCAACTTCGCACAGCCATTGAAGAGGAGTGGACCAACATTCCACAGACCACAATCACCAACCAGATCAACTCTATGTGAAGGAGATCTGTTGCACTGCGTGAGGCAAATGGTGGTCACACCAGATAGTGATTGGTTTCCGGACCGCCCAAATACAGTGAAACTGCACATTTTGGCATGGCCTTTTATTGTGGCCAGCCTAAGGCCTTTTATTGTGGCCAACCTAAGGCCCACTTGTGCAATACCCATGCTGTCTGATCAGCATCTTGATATGCGACACCTGTGAGCTGGATGGATTACCTCAGCAAAGAAGAAATGCTCACTAACAGATCTTGACAGATTTGTTTGCAGTGTTGCATTCATAGTTTTGTTCAGTGTAGCTCTTGACAAACAGTTTTTCCATCCGCTCAGCATTTCTGTGCAGTGTCTCCATTTATAAAGTCTCCAAGCAGGTTCTACTCTGAGATAGGTTGGTTTTGGTCTTTGTACAGGCAGAATGGAACCAAACCTGGCAACGTAACTGTGATGACAGGAGTCTGGGAGCTGTGTAAAGTCACCGCGTCTGGCTGTTGTGTGTTTGTCAAAAGATGGTTCCAGTAGACCTTAAAGCCACAAATTGTTGCTGTCACATTTGTTTGATGAGACATGATGTGTTAATTAGTGAACTTTAGAGATGTTGGTGTTTTTTGTTGTTTTTTTTTTAAACTTTGGACAGATCATGTCTATCTGTTTCCGCTGCTTCCAATCTTTCCAAGCTATTCACATCTGACTCTAGCTCTATACTGAACACTCAGATGTCAGATCGATGTCAATTTTCTCATCTCACATATGACACAAGCTTCTAACAACCAAACAGACTATTGCTATACACACACATGATGTCTTACATCTATCTACATCATCAGAGATGTTTTCAAATAAACAGTTTTAAGTACACAATATATCTGTCATTTACCTTAGTGGGTGTAAAAAATCAGAGCTCAACAGGTTGAACGTTGTTAGATGTTGAGACATGCACATTTACAATTTTCTATCATTACTCTCAGTGAGCATGATCGCCTGCCTTTTAGACAATCTTGCAACAGGTGTGAAAAAAGTAGACGAGGCAGCAAAGAAGACAAAAGGAAGAGACTAACGGATGGAAGACAAAGTGGAAGACAAAGTGACTATTGGCTCTAAACATCATCTGATTGATTATAGGGATTATGAATTGCTATACAAGGAACACTTAAAAAAACAACGCTTTAAGTCACATTTCCTCGTCAGGTCAGGACTGTCAAATGGCATTTCCTAGTGTGATGTCAAACACGCCCACATAGTCAAAAGTAAACAATATTACTTTTGCATGTTTCCACCATGATAGCTTAAATACATCCTAATGAGGTGTTTAGCTTCCCACGTTTGACCATAAATAAACACAGCATTAAAGTGCCCTTTAAACTGTGATGTCATGCCCGTTAACTGTGATTTGTCAGTGGGGAAATCATGAGGATCAAAGAAGGTATATAATTCTTGATCTTTCTCTGGATTTGATTCTGGGGCTAAAAAAACTGTTTACTTTCCAATCTGGAACATTTTCATAGGTAAACACTGATAACGTTGATTCTGACCCAACAACCTGCTAGTAAATACACATACGTTGAGGCTGCGCACACACACACACACACACACACACGCACACATAAAATATCAGTTAGCTTTGGGGAACTTGTGAGGGATTATCAACATCAAAGTCAATAGAAATGTCAGCCTGGCTATCTTTGGAAATGCCAGCAAGCCTTTGCATATCAGTACCACACAACCAATACCACACACACTGACACACACACCTGCCCCTAGCAGAGGAGGTGATTAAAGCTGCTATGGTGAGTGTGGCTTTTGATCTCCAAACATACTGGAAAGCACTTAAAGGCAAAGCCCAGTTAAGCAGCAGAAACAGATGACATCACACCCAATCAGGGTCTCCAACGGCACCTCTGGGTCCCTCCCTGCAGCGCTATCAACGAGATTAACAGGATTAAGCAAATACACCCAGCTCAGGTCGGCACTTGGGCTAAATGTATTAGCAATATTCAGGCATTTTCAGGACATCTGAATGAGGTGCATGGACTATTAGGAGCCAGCACAGTCAGGAGTCTGAGGATGGGTACCAGCAAGTGCTTACATTGAATGTCTGTGTAACTCACAGATCTAAATGTGTTTGTGCTGTTTTAAAAGCCAAAAGTTGATAATATTAACAACTTCCAAGTACCTGAGTATGTTGGTCGATCCCTCTGTCTGTTGGTCCAGAGCAGGATTATATCCACAGTGGTTAGATTGCTGTTCAGTATAGGTATTTATGATGTCCAGATGTTGACTTCTAAAGAATTCCAAGACCTCCTGAGCTTTCCTGCAGTGCCCCTGTCAGGCCCAGTGTTCTCTCTGACCCACATTTTGGACCACAACAAGCTACAGGATATTAAAAAAGTGATGGACAATTTTCAACACAAGATGTCTAATAATAAAACCGGGTGATTGTCATGAAATTAGTTGAACACATTCATAAGGCCCAGAGCATAGGGGGCTGGAGCCTATCCCAGCTGACGTTGGGCGAAAGGCGGGGTACTGAAAATAGTGATAGTATTGAGATTAATTTAGATGTGTTTGTGAGGCTCTGAAAATTCCACTCAGTGTTTCTCACATCTTTCTTTTACAATGATACAGAGGGAATTGGTGGATTGGGGAAAATTTTTGGAGTCAAGTGACCTGCAGATCACTTGGTTTGTGTGAGTTTTATCTTTTTATTGGAGTTTGCCTCAGGACAGAGTTTATATTGTCTACCATTTAAAGGTACAATGTGTCATGTGCTCTCCCTCTTTCCTATTGATTTCAGCCATTCTCCCCTCCCTTGTGTTGTCTGTGATCTGTCTGTGTGTGTGTCTGCTTCAAATATCCTCCTCCTGCTGCAATCACCTGCAGACCTGAATCCCATCCACCAATCAAGACTCTACAGTTTATCAGCCGCAGCTCTTCATTCCAGTCTTCGACAGATCATTCAGTTCACCAATTTGCTACTTAAGCTGCACCCAAACTCAGTCTGCAGATTGTTGATTCCTCATGTTAACTTATTTGCTCATAACATTATTTTTCCTGTGCTTTAGGATCTCGTCTGCTTGTCCCCCTCATCCTGCCTGCCCTGCTCCGCTACTCTGGATCACTTGCCCAACATCTCCAGATACAATTTTTGTAATAAACTATTGGTATCTTCTACCTGCCACTGTCAGAGTTCTGCCTCTGGGTTCTGTACCTACTCATTTTTGTTTAAAACATAAAAAATAACTAACATAATCATCAGAATGTGAAAAAGTAACTCTCTATGTATTGTTGTACAGATATATACTGAAGTTAGCATGCTAACCAGCTAGTCCCTGCCGGTCTTGTTGTTTTATACCCAGGGTGCGATTTGCCGTGGGAGGGTGGTGCGTGGGATTTCCCGCCTTCTGGTCTATTTATCCTTGCTTCTGCAGAAATATTTTAATCCTAATTGGCAAATTTATTTTCATTGCATCCCCACTCTGTTTTATTCACAAATTGCACCCTGGTTCTACCACTAAGTATAGTATAGCATACCCGTAGTTTCAGCTGGGAGATGTGTTTGAGTGTTGAGTTTGCTGCGTTACACAAGCTCTCTTAGAGTTTTTGGTTTGATAAACAAAATAAACTCTCAAAATGTCAAATATTTTTACTATTTTCCTTATCATACAGACCAATACAACCGTATACTTTCTGAATTCAAGTTTCTCTATTTCACAGCACAAATTGCCTTGTTAATTGCTTGTAAAACACTTCAGTCAGACAATCATTCAGAATGATCAAACAAAATATTTTTCGACATGACTGAATTTTGGTTAACTGAACATACAAGTTCACTTGTGATCACTGAGGACCTTTTGACCTTTTTTGCTGTAACTCATTAAAAGCAGTGATGTTCCTGTGAGTCTGTGTTGTTTCAAGTCCGATGGGAGTAAAAGCCCATAAAGCTTTGAAAGGGACGATAACACAGGCTGAAATGGATCCATCAGACCTCATTGTCTTCGCTCTCTTTACTACAAACTAAGGAGGAAGCTTTGTTGACCTCTGACCTCTGACCCCGACTTACTCATCTCTATCCGCGACTGGTAAGATGAGACTGCAGAGCTTCTCAGTCTGTTCGGGGACCTGCACCGTCCAGGCTACTAGTCATAACACAACTCGTCTCCCTGCAGCTTCCCTCTCACCCACCCCCCTACACCCCATCCTCCCCTGCACCCCCCCTAAGCCAGAGAGGAAACACCCAGAATGGATGACTTTGTTTAAAGTTCACCCCCAGACCACCACCCCACCCTGCCTCGGGTATCACATGAAACTCTTCTGTGGAAACATGTACTGTTGGTCTAAGAAAACTCAAATGGTAACACACACACACACACACACACACACTCTTGTTAAATACTTAAATTACATTATAACTTTGTAATTTGTAATGTTATATTCTATACACTCCAACCTTTTGGTACAGTTTTTCCTTGGTTAATTTATAGGCTATATGTATATTTATATCTTTTTAAAATACATTAGAATACATCTGTTTTCAACTGGTAACATTAAATTCCTACAGAAATACAAATGTATTCAATTATTCTTCTATATTCATTTATCTTCATATACAAAATCACATATTCATTCATATACAAAAATTCTTTAGAACTTTTAAAATTCTCTCTTGTTAAATTATGTATTTCTTGTTCTGTTATGATTGTGTATTATTGTTTTTTAATGTGTGTATCTTATGTGTTCTCAGCATGTTCATCCTATTCTGAAATTTTTATGTGTCTCTGTTTTCTGTAAAGTGTACTGGGACCACACAGCTGGTGATTTTACACTTTAAACACATTTTGACTTGACTTGAATTTTGACATGTGTGAGTGTTTTTTCTCTCTCTCTCTCTTTTCTAATTTTAATCCCTTTCTGCTAACAACTCTAAGTATTCATTCCTAATGTGTTATAAATTATTTATTACCAGTTATTTGCATTTTACAACTGCTAATGTGCTATGGATTTTTATTATTTGTTACCAGTTTTTGTATTGTTTTTTTTTTTATTATTTGATAATGTGTTATGAATTAAGGGGAGGGTCTATTGTCTATGTATGTTTTTAAAAAAGAACTGCTATTGTTTAAAGAGGTCATATTATGCTTTTTGGCCTGTTCCCTTTCTTTTATTGTGATTTATCTTACCATCTCCCACAAAAAACACTGTTCCTGAACTGCCTGAAAACAGCTCAATTGTAGTCTAACTTTTACTTCCGTAAACTATCTCCGTCACTATGTAACACGTGTCATAATACTTGCCTAGTGGCTAGTCAGACACACCTTCAAAAACACTGGTGGAGAAACACACTGAGCTGCAGCACACAGTGACAAAACATCCACTCCCTGCTTCTCCTCACATAAAGTCGTTACTGTGATGTAGAGACAGTTCACAGTTATAACTTTAAGTATGAAAAATCAATTTATAACAAATTAATAACTCACCACTCTGAAATTCTTGCTCCAGTTGAAGCTGAACAAATTCTCTATTGACAACTTTAGAAGGAGATACTTTGGTAGTGTTGTGTTTACAGTTTATTCTGCTGCCCCGTATGACCAACAATTAATTAATGCTACTTTTTAGGGTTTTTAAAATTATTCACACTTTCCTATTGTCTTATTGAGTACAAATAATGTTTTGCTTAATCTGAAATACAACCTGAATTTTGTAGTGTTACATATATGTCACGCATACACACATTAAAACCACACAAAAAATCATTACCAATAATATAGTCCTGACCAACATACAGTATTTCAGCTCTACTGAATTTGATGTTTTCACACACCAACCAGAGTTGGATATGTGTGGCTGCTGTGAGAGTTTTTGGAGAACATAATTGAATCCAGGAAGCTGGGAAACCCAAATCCTGCCAGCATGATTTACAGTTCAAGCAGCTTTGCCATAACACTGCATGCAGCAGTGGCCATGCTCCTTGGTTAATTAAAATAGACCATGGGAAAGTGCTTTATAGCCACAGCAGTGATCATGGCAGGTTCAAATACAGTCTTAATTACGGACATCTCAAATTCAGCACGTCCAGAAACCATTAAATGACAAAATGGTTCAAATGTACATGTATTTTCTAGGTTGAGCTACAACAACAACCCAAACAAACATCTCAGTTTGATGAAAAAATAGCCTTGCTTTCAGCTTTTTGACAATGCCTTTTTCTAGCGGGGTTTTTTAAATGGTTTATTCAGTAGAAGAATACTTTTTTGCCTATAAAAGGTTCTTTTAATCCCCATTTACACCTGGCACTAACATGCAGTCTGAATCTGGATAGCTTATCTGGGAATGGAAAACCATGTTGATGCAAGGTGTAAATGCTCAGTGTGAGAATAGGATCAGGTTGGCCAAACCACATCTGATATACTACTGAGATCAGATCAAAATGCGTGCAGAATGAAGATAACAAGACCTTTTCAAAACAGACTGGGCTGGAACAGAATGCAAAATCCAGTGGATCTGGTGTCATCACCCAGACATCAAATTCAGATACAGATCATCCTGTATGTCAATATTACAAAATTAAAAATCACCAAATTTGGAGACACATGGTTTTGTTTGCACTGAATATTCAATTGAATTCCAGCTAGTATTTGTTTTGTGAAAGATCCCAACTCGGGTCGAGGGGAAATTTTTGCCTGATAGTGGTGCTGGAAGAAAGGTCAAAGGGTTGCTAGAATGATCTGACATGGTATTGTGAGGAAATGCTAAATGTATTATAAAAAATGTAATTACCATTAACATTATGCTAACGCGGTTTGTTGAAATTTAAACAGTGGGACACCTTAAAACCTTAGGGCCTGATCAGAACCCTGGAAAATGTTAAAACTGCTTAGCTTACAAAAGAAAGCAACAGGCGTTTTTGAGGTATTATTGTGCATGGTGTGCAGGTCGTACGAATCAGGAAGAATGTAACAGCTTACAGCTATAAAGCTTTAACTGACTGGGAAGACCTGGAAAGATCCCCTGACCCTCACGGCAGAAAAATATCAAATGAGCAAGCTCATTTAACAACTGGATAATGTCAGGAAATGGTGTTGGCACAGTTTGATTTGGACTTCCTTCTCTTTATAAATGGTCTAATCTAGATATATGCGTAATTGGCTGGTTGAGTGAGAGCAGAGATGTGGGCTGTGGTATTGTGCCAGTGGCCCCGGTCTCAGGTTACAGCAGGAGATGGATGAATGAGTTTCCTTTCATTGCGAGTGTGCAGAGCCTCTGGGCCTGTGCTCCAAACAAACACAGCACTCATCCATTCATGATGAGCCTAACAGCAACAAAGGCTGGTTAGCACACCCTCACCACGCACATATACAAATACAAGGGAACAAAAACAAATAAAAATCTAACGTTTTAAAGCATTTGTAACTTCCTGAACTCATGATTGTCTCCCTAAATATCCAAATCACATTCATGATGCCTCAGGTCTGTCCTTCAGGAGGGAGTGGAATCAGGGTAGTTTTGTCTGAATCAATCTGCAAACAGTTGTCATTTCTGGCAGTAAATATTGACATTGTTAAGAGCCTCAGTATAACTATGGTTGGGTGTTCTAGAAATTCATCGGCCCCAGGTTATGCGTTACAGTCTCTGATGCAACTTTAAACTAGATTGAATTATAGCGAAATTCTTGTAGCTGGCGATCTAAACTGCGATTGGCTTAAGCAAGTATCCGATGATTTTAAATCTTTTTGTGGTTGATTGATTTGATTCTGACTAATGTTCCTCATAAATTCTCATCTATTGGTGTTTTTTGCAATTACATAAGTGAGCATTGTGCTGTGGCTGCCATCAGGAACACTACTGTCCCTAAATTAAAATCATTTGTAAGAGGAATCTTAAACATTTTAATGAGCAGAGGTTTTATCTCTCTTCATGATAGTAGCTATAGTTTAATTAAAATGGATTCTAAAAATACTAAACACTTCACTCCTCCCAGGGACAGTTTGAGGCGCGCAAGCACAAACAATTCATTCACATCCTGAAAATCTGAAAAACAAAGATGACAATTTAAGAGAAGAGATGAAATAGACAGGGGTTAATTGTAGTGGCCAGTCCATAGCTGCTAAATTAATATATAGTGTCTAAGATAGTTGCTGAAATATTACTGGTAGTTACTGACTAAACACAATGAGGAAATATTTTTAATTTACCAGGAAGCTGCTTAGCAGAGGCACTGCTAGCTTTACTGTGTGATGTAGTGCTATTACTCATGGTACATGTAGTTACACATAATTTTATAATTCAGATTTTTTTGGGATATTTTATATTTCACAAAAAATCTATAATTTCTTAAATTGTTCACACAGGGCAGGCACAAGTCACAAGGAGCACTTACCAAAAAAAACAGTGTGTGAAAACACCTACAGACGGGCCCAGGACGTCCAACACCAGGGACCATCTTTAAACAGGGTAACCATCTGCTTACATGTACAATTACTTTTTATCATGCGACAGAAATTCAATATTGTGGTCATACAATAACAATCAAATCATCTCCATGAGATCTGAGCAGCTCCGTCAGACGAAGAAGGCCATGATAACAAATTACAACAAGAAATTTGGACCATGTGATGAAAGTATTTGTGTGAAGTTGTTTTGTTGTTTGGGCAGGAGGACCTGTTGGAAAACTATCACTACTGCCAACCAATAGACGGCCACCTTTTGTGTGAAGGAAGTAGGGAGACTGTTAATTTGTGTTAAATTTCTCCTCTAGCTCCTCTTTCTTCTCTTGCAGAAGCTCAAAGTTTCAGGGAATATGTCATTTTAAAAATCCCAGTTCCAAGATGTCAATGACAAGCAAGTGCAATGAAGCTAATGTGCAAAACGACAATGTTGAATACAAATTGTTTATAGTCCGTGGCTGCAACACAAATCTTTTTTAATGTTAGCTTCGTTGACAGTGGTTGTAAATATGAAAATGTTTAACAATACAAACTACATGTGTTAGTGCAATCTTTCAGTTCACTTATTGATTTAAACAGATTGAGGTTTTTAATCTGCATTTAACTTGCTCTGGCATGTTACGGCACTTTTCCAAGCACGTTATTGGATGATAACAACAAACACGTCATGCATGACGGTCTCCGTACATAGCTGCCCACTCATTGCTGGGAAAAAAACTTGGATAAAAGTTACAGATAAAACACAAAATGTGCAAGAAGTACAAGCGGCAAACTTTTTTTGTTTCATTTGTTGAAAACTGTAGAACAAAAAACACACACAAAATCCGTTGGCCCACCGCCTATGTGTGGCAATTACTTTGTGATCGTTTGATAATCATACAGTTCATTTGTTTGGTAAAGCATGATAAAATTGCCGTGGCTCCAGCATTTTACCCAATCTTGAGACCCTGTCTAATGGAATCTAGTACATTAAATGAACATTTCAGGTGATTTTAAGCTTACATACTAAATGATAACAAACTAACTGTCATACATCAAACCTGGGGCATGGAAAATTAAAAATACTGGTTGCCAATTGTGTGGGAACATGTATGTCGGGGGGCTCAATGGGGCCCACACAACTTACGATTGCCCTGGGGCAGGTTAATCTGGGCCTGATTTCTAAATAAAATAACCTTATATAATTATAATAATATAACTGTTGGTAACCAGTTTTTATTGGTTACTATCTCTAATGTAGATTCTGGTCTAAGACCCAAACTTTAGCTAACCAGGGAAACCATTTCCTATGGTTTTGGCTCATTTACTCATCTTCTCTTAAGTGTCTTAGAGTGTCTCAAAGGGCTCAATCTAAATTCAGAAAACTCTTAAATAAACAGTTTCTTTAGCAAATTCCTGTGCACCACAAACTAATAGATTTAGTGCAAATGAGCATAGTAGACATACACAAAGGGAAACTGAGGCATTAAATATTTGAACTGAAGAAGATGTGGCATGGAAAAAACGATCGAGGTGCAGTGCTAAACAAATCTGGAGCTCCTTGCCTGTGCTGCAGGGCTCCAGGTCTGGTGTGAAGCCAGACTGGCTCAATCTGTGTTTTTCTCTCTCCTCTCGACGGGCTGCGGCAGGGTTTCTCCTCACCAGAGGTAATGATGGCCTCATTTTTGGCCGAGATTTGGAAGGAACAGGAAATTCTATGGTTGTCCTCTGAGAGGTGGTTATATTACTGGGACGCCACTAATAAAGGCTGGTGCCGGGCTGGGATTCCACGTCTTGCTCTCTCCCTCCTTTTTCTTCCCCTCTGAAGTCTGTCTTTCCAACTCTCCCTTTATTTCACTGCAGCACAGAGTAGTTCTGCAGTATTTGGGACTCATCAGAAAGCACATCCATCACCGATAGAAAAGACACAACAAAATAAATAGGTCTTTGTTTGCTGAAAGTCACTGACTGCTACTTGTGCTATGATGCGACCCCCCTTGACAGCTGTTCTGTATAAATCACAACAGTCACACTGCAGATTGTTCACTTCCCAAGCCTGTGATGAAGCTGCCAGCCACACTCTGGCAGAGTTTCCTGCTCAGGCCTCACACGGTGTTAATACCCACACAATCCATCCTCCATCCAAGTTCGTCCTGCTCAGCCAAAAATCATATCTGAGAGATAAAGCGTTTTTCAAGGAGGCAGGCTTTGCCCTCGTCTCATCTCAGGCTGGTTCAGAAGGTGCTGTTGAATCTCAGTCTGCCGAGAGGCTAGAGTGTGTCTGCATCACAAATCAATGTTTATCAGCATTATTATCATTTTAAGAGTGCATGCATGCAAAAAAATCTCAGCTGGTTCAAAATGATAATATGTAATGATGGTAGTATATCTGACAAAAACAGAAATACAAATCTGATTGAGGCTCGACTCGAGTGTCTTTTTAGGAGAATAATAACTGTAAATAAAAATGTGACTGATGAATTTTACCCAAAATGATGCAGACAAGGAGCATATTTCAGCCCTTTTTCTCAGACTGCATACAGTCCCAACAAGCTCCATGGAGTAGAAAAGGCAGACTGTATGTAGCTTGATAGGTGAAATCCATGACAAAAAAGTGTGCAAGGACTCGCTGGACTCCTTAAGCTTATTGCTGTGAGCAGACTGTAATCATTTAAAGCAAGTGAGATAAGTATGTCAACATTTTTATCAACCCCTGGCTTCTCTCATCTGGATTTGGCCAGCTGGACAGTCAGTAAGTAATAGTTAGTTTGTCTCCAAGTGTGACTGTAAACCTAAGTTTAGCTCTAGTCTCTATTTGAAAACATTCTGTAGTGTTGCTTGAGAAGCATTAGCAATTCTATTACACTCAGTATGTATAGCAATTTACTTGTTTAAAGCGGGGCTATTTAAAGAAACATTATGTAAGATCTGTTTTTTGCACGATTTGGCGCCCCTAAGGTTTCACAGCGGTACATGTGCATTTGTTATGATTAAATAATGATCAAAATCTGACTGCCAACTTTGTTAACACAGCCAAACATCAAGCAAGTTTGACACCACCAAACTTAAAAATATGACTTACTAGTCCAACAGAAAGAAGGCCAGCTCGGAGTCAGTCATGCAGCCTTTTATTAAAGCTTACGCTAACATTGTGTAACCGGGTCCAATGGGGGACTCGGCACAAATTGATAATTAAACACAGACCGACAACGCCACCTTGGGACTTGCACCCAAAGATTTAAAAGATAGGTTGGAGAGCAGTTAACAATACCATTGGGATTCCCAATAACACAGGTAAGACCACAAACAAGCAGAGACAAGGTTTTCTGTTGAGCAAAATTAAAATAATTTATTACAGGTACTCTAAAAACATTAAAACTCAACAGTAGACGTGAGAAGTTAATTTCGTTCTGTGTGAGAAACTATTGATCCCAAGGGTGGCAGCATATACAGGATGGATCATATAAAACAGGGGCCGTGTATAAGCACTGCAACACATCTAGTAAAATAATAAAACAACAACGCAAATCACGTTGCTAAAACACATGCAAATTTTCAATAATTAGCCACCTATTATACGTCACCACCTCTGAACCAACAATGCCCAGAACCCTTATCAGGAGGTCTCTATGGTTAAAATAGCATGCACTGTTCTCATAAAAATTAAAATCAATGAACAAGAAAACCACTAAAGACACGAAACACAATATTCAAAAGAATAAAAAAATCTCCTCACATAGGCTACTATAAAACAGGCTTTCGCCACTAAGATAAAAAACAGACAAGCATTCAATTAAAATAAGTTAAAAAATATATATATATGTACAATAAAACAGGTAAGTTGTGATCGTGGATTAATTAATCAGCCTAGGCAAAGCAGCAGTGGCGCTCTGTACTGCATAAATACAAATAAACCGCAGTTAGTATTTGTCTTTACATAATTAAATATACACCAGAGTACTTCAGTTATTTACACACCTCCGAACCTCAGTAAACCATACACGTGCTTCAACGGGCGTCTTTTCCATAGACGTCGACTATGACGTCGCCCACGGACCACCCGGAGCGTCAATCTCAACAATTCACAGGCGCACACACACATGCACACACAATGAGAGAGCGTACTACCTAACAGGGCAGTATTTGCGCGTTTGTCAGCGTTACATACCTCAGGAGACGGTACACAGCAGCGAGACACAGCCACACCACGCAGCAGCAACAGCGGTAAAAGGAAACTGAGCTAACCTGACGGGAATTTATTTCCGGGTGGTGACTCACGTGACCGGTGACCTCTAACCTGCCGGTTACATTCGCTTGGTCACTCTCCTTTTCACTTACTAGCTTACTCTGTCAACGTCCTCTTAAGTCTTTTCGCCTCTGTCATTAGCTAATGTTTTGTCCATAGAAGCTGCTGAGCCCTGTTATGTTTTTTTTTAAAGTATTGCAGGGTCAGCAGTTTTTGTGTCTAGATTCAGTGCAACTAGCCACAGCTTTCTAAGCCCAATAACATTCAGAGAAAAACGATGAAATCTATACAGTGATTACAGTGCATTGCTTAGCTTCCACTCTCTCTTCCCCCAAACTGGGGAAACACCAGCCAACATCTACTGCAGTAATACACCGACTATGGATAAGTACCTCATACAGCCTCACTTCAAGACTATGCCTTTAAATGATCTCAAAACTGATTGGTTTAAAAAAAAAACACACACACAAAAAAAACAACCCTCGGCCAGCTGTCCTAATCCTATCTCCCTAATATACCACATCATCCTCCTCTGATTCTCTTAGATCCATGTCCAGTACTCAATACTGAATTCCTGCCCTGCCTAATGTATTATGTACAATGAATAATAATTACACCACTGACAAAGGACTTTCTGCAGTAAATCTAATGTTTTATTTAAAGATGCATGCCCAATCCATCGCAATGTAAAGATTGCCTCTTCTCTGAGATTACAACATACTCCTTTAAACTGCTTTACATTAACAGACTCCCTTTATGCCAGAGTAATTATTGTCTGAATCCCATTCTTTCTGTCATAGGTTAATCATGGCATCACTTTGCTACCATACGCTACTTTTAGTAATTTATCATGTCATTCTAGAGTCTTTTTTGCCAATTTTTGAGCATGTTATGTACTTTAATGAACTTGACTTTAATGAACTTTTAATGAATATGAAGAGACCCAATAAAGCTATACCTCTATACCCATCTTGTGTAGTCTTAGGAACATTATGTGTATTTTATAGGATGCAGTCAGGATGCCCAACAGTTTAGAAGCAAATGACTCAAGATAATCTTGGGAAACAAAAGCATATCCAATGTTTCATTGTCCTGTAGTTGTGTCACTTAAATGCAACAATTCAATGTCTAAGTCATGAGTATTGGTATGTCAATATATCATGTTTTTATAGAAAATATGACAGCTGGCTGCTAACATTTCCAGTATGGTGACCTGACAAAAGTAAGTCCAAAATAATCTCTTACTTGTTCTTTTTCAGCTCCAGTTTGCCCCATCAGCTCCTTATTTTTTTGTGCTTTACTTGGATGGACTTGTTTGGATGTTTACCTCTCTTTAATAGTCACTTATTTACCTGGGTTTTTACCATCTTACTCTGGGCTGTTTGGGATTTGATGCGAGGTGGCCCTCAACTGAACCATAACCCAAAAAGACGTGACTGTTGATTCTCAGTGAGATCAACAGTACTACTGACATTTTTTTAAATTACAGAGAGGCATTTGCTTTAATGAAAATATGTTAAATAATGCTCAAAATAATTAGCTTTTAGGGTCAGAGTAACAGGACTGACATCCTTGTGTATTAGTGTTTGGGATTATTGCCTGCTTTCTTGTGGATTTCTTTTGCTTTTTGGACAGTTCATCTCATTGTATTCTATGTTCACATTCACCCTCAAATGCCACAAACTGTAACTGTTCTGAGTCTGGGTTCATATCATCTGTTTTTGTGTCTGTGCTTGGCAACTGTGACAGTTTGTCTATATTTGGGTCCTCAGTCAAGCCCGGGTTGAATCCGTACTGCTGTACAGTTGTCCACTTGAAAGCCCTCTATATTGTATTGAAAATGCACCGACCTCCTTTCTAGTTAGGCTCTAACATATTGTAAATATTATAAAGGTTGTAGGTTCATATCAATGTACAGCTGAGATTTTTTTGGATGGATATGAGAAACTATCTCCGTACTGTAAATGCATGATGCCAATGCGCTAAACCACTAGTGTTATACTGGTTGTACTATGCAACTTCAGGAGTTGAGATGTATTGATCAACAGTCTGAACAGGTATGGTAAAAATACTGAGCCTTTCAAAATCAAAGCATAAAGCTACATTAACTAATTACATTAGAAAACAAGATTGCATAACAATAGGCCAATAACGGGCCAATAATAAATATTACACTATATGAGTTTGTCAAATGACAGACAGCTGGATTTGCCTGCCTTCGACAGCAACATATTCTGTTTTCTTTTGGTCATAATTATGAACAGTTGCATTGTAAAAGATTAAACACAAAGCTCGACACAGATGTGAACCAACTGCTCTGAGCTCACATGTATGATCCCACACTCCATTTTCGGTATGGAGCATTGTTATAGAATGAGTCATTCAGAAAGGTCTAACC
>JAPMOB010116886.1:0-18520 GCA_029875015.1 Lepomis gibbosus | reverse complement strand
CCCCAAATCAAGCCCACTTCACACAGTGATCGGCCAGGATGTGAGCTTCTCTCTCAAGCTCTTTTTTTATTCCTGACAAAACAACTTTACTCACTTTTCACACGCACCACCAAGTGCAACACCATGAACGTCTTTGATGAAAGTGTATGCTGTTATCTCCATTTGGATGATTATCACGTCTCACCTCTCTCTGTAATGGTGGGCTTTTCAATCATGCCAATAAGTGTGGCCATTTGGAACGCTTTTGCCTTCAGACGCAGTCGGATGCCATGTGGTACAAAATAGTTTGTTTTGAGCATCTGACCTTGCAAACTCAATCTGTCTTTTCTGTTGATAGTAGTGACAGGTTTCCACATAATAATTACTACTAGATGAAACAAAGCCAGCAAACAAAAGGCTCATTTTGTCATTTTACTCACTTGTGCTTCCCTCCGTCTCCCAGGTGTAGCGCCTAGAGAAAGCAATGAAAACGACAACGGTGGAAAGTCCTCCAGCGTGATTGGCTCTGAGGTGGCCATCTTCGTCGGCATCATTTCAGGCAGCGTCATTTTCATCATCATCATCATCATGCTGGTCCTGCTGCTGCTCAAGTACCGGCGGCGGCATCGCAAGCACTCACCGCAGCACGCAGCCACGCTGTCTCTAAGCACCCTGGCCACGCCCAAACGGAGTGGAGGCGGCGGGAACAATAACGGCTCGGAGCCCAGTGACATCATCATCCCGCTCAGGACTGCTGACAGCGTCTTCTGCCCGCATTATGAGAAGGTCAGCGGCGACTACGGCCACCCGGTCTACATAGTTCAGGAGATGCCACCTCAGAGCCCGGCCAACATCTATTACAAAGTCTGAGGTGGAACTTTTGAAAGCAAGAGATAAACTAGAACAATCCGGGCAGTGCGGGTTTTTGGTTCCGGCTGGCACCGCCGGCCCACCTGCAAACTCTCTCGCTCTTTCTCTCTCTATCTCTCACTCTGTCGACTTCTCCTCCTCTCCTCTGATGTTTTATTACAATTTTTTTCTTTTTCAAAGTTTTGCTGATACCTTGTCGGTCTGGTTTGCGGATGTGGATGGAATGGGTGGGGGCCGGAGAGAAGGCTATTGATGCCACTGCTACTGGTCTCTGGGGCTCTTGAGAAAAAGAGAGGACCCCATCTTTCTCCAGTGATGCTCCCTGTTTTGTTTTGTGCACTGCGGCCATGATTTTGGGGGAGTGTTGTTTGATCAGAAAGTTAGACAGGTGCACAGTGTTTTTTGTTTTTCTCGGATGGGACGGACAGACGGATGTTCTGACATGAAGGTTTCCTGGCATGAGAGGAGTGGAAGGAATTTTTGGCCTCAACTATAGAGAGACTACTATTTGGAAAAACAGAGGGAAAGAAACAAAAGATGAGTGAGGAGGAGGAAATGTAGGATATGGGCTGACCAAGAACTTTCAAAATGGCTGCCCTTCCTTGATGCTCACTAGCCAGAGAGACTCTGTGGATTTACCAACCGAAAGAGGAAAAAGCAGAGAGATTCTCACACCAATCCTCTCTGGGACTTTCCTGACTGACTCACAGAGATCACCCATTCACCCTGCCACCCACATGCTCACCATCTCATATACACACAGTCACCCACACGCACAGACACACTGTCTCACCGTTCAATGTGGGTTTGGGTTTAAATGTGGATTACATTTCTCCTCATTCCCAGATATGTTTTCAGCAAATCACGTCTGTCAGATGTTACTTGAAATGTTTTACAAAAAAAAAATACTTTTTTGTACTGTCAACATTTACTGATCGTTTTTGGTCATATCTGGTTTTCATATCCTGGTGTAGTTCAAATGCAGATAGAGGTTTTCTTTTCCTTTAGTGACATGTCATATGGTATGTGATGTTCAAACACAGCCGACCCAACAGGAGTGGCAAGAGTGTGAAAAAAGGAGGAAGGGTTTTTTTCACTTTTGCACCCTCTCACTAGGGAATAGGGTGCATGTCAGGTCTGCCCTAGAGGCTCTTGGGAAGAGTGGAGGACTTTCATATACATAGAGCAGCACTTTTTGGTACCTCCACCCTTCGCAGCAGTCAGAGAGAGACACAGTTGTAGCTAGAGATGGGAGAGCAGCTGTGTCCTGTCAGATTTAGTTCTGAGGGCTCGCCTCAACTTCTCTAGAGCCGAGGCTTTTCACAAAGTGTTAGGGGCAATAAAAATCCAATTCATCGTACTGCCATTTTTTCCCATCAGGTGAAGAAGAGGGCCAAGATCTAGTTGAGGTTAACATAGCTGTCTGAAACAGCTCTAGGTACTGTAGTGTTTACCCCTAGGGGTCCAATGATGATTAAGGGTGCCCTAAGGGCCCAAAATCAGCATGACCGGTGCTCTCCTATTCTTGCTCAAAAAAAGCACAGGGACATCGTCTTACATTGTCACTGTTTTTCAGTCTTCATTAGCCTTTCCATTGTGTGAGTTTTTGATTTACTTCTTTTTTGTACAAAGTAGATGTACATTTAAAAAAGGACATTAAAATGATGAACAAAATAAAATAAATAAAAAGCAGAATTTATTTATGATAGACACATAGAGCACAGGTGTTGTCAGGTGGTAATGATAGGAAGAAGAAGAAGAAGAAGTAATGTTAATATATTATGGTATAAGTTCACATTATGCAATCTAGGTTTTTGATTATTTGATATCTCTCGGTCCCTTGAGTCCCATATTTTCAGGAGCTCTCGTCCACAGACACAGGGCTCGGTCCTGGGGAGCAGAACCAGTGGAGGGCAGTGAAAGGCAGCCTGGGCACCGCCCCCGATGAAAGTGGAGTTATCTGACCCAAAAAAAGCCCACATTGGTGTACAAAAGGACAGAGTACCTGTGTCTCCCACACTCACTCAGTGTACCATTTCCCAATGGATAATTCCCATGAACACCTAGTGCCCCTATTTCCTCATTCACACCCTTCATGTTCTTTGTGCATGTGTGTGTGCGCGCGTCCTAAGCAAGTCTCGATTTCAGTGACTTCACATTCATTAATATATTTGGCTTGAGATCATAATCGCAACTTAAGCCGTTCCCTAAGCATGTATCAGCCCATCATCAGCATCGTCATTTGTTCATAAAGAACATTTCAAATTTCACCGAAAAGCCAAGCCTTGTATGATCTGAGGTTTGTGCCTCTAAGAGGCTACAAAATCTGCAAATATGCAATTCTTATTTATTTTTTTAATCAATTCTGAGAAAAAAAACACCTATGGAAAGTGTTCTTAACCACTGAAAGATGTAACAACAAACAAATGACACAAAACTAGCAAAGTACGTCACACAAACCTGCTGTTGGTTTTTATTTCCTGCATTATTTCTAGTATTATTTTAACCTTTTCTGTTTTAACCATGTGCCGTAGTACAAAGGTAAACTGTGAAAAATGAAACCATTAAAAAGCATATATATCACACCTGAACAGGTATGTAAGAAAAGATGAAAAGACACACACATACATCAAAAGAAATGGCTGTTTAGTTGCTGTCTGCGGCAGAATATGACAATCTTATTAGTTTCTTTGAATCTGACGTCCTTTTCTTAGCTGCCACTCCACTAACACTCTCCCAACATTGACCAGGTTTAGTTCAACCTGTTATGAAATGTCGTAGTGATGCTGAGAGAGTCTTAGCACAGGGGCTAGGAGAAGCACCTCAGGCTACTGTAAAATGCCTTGCTCGTATGGTCAGCCCTTGGTCACTTGACTCAGTAATTTTGCACCGTACTTCTGTAGGTAAGAATCTGTAAATACATTAATGTTTGTATTGTATATGGATCCTGGGTTGCTACAATAGCCTTATTCACCTTTTTAGAAAGTAAATGAAAAAAAAGTACAGAAAAAATGGAATACACTTCAGTAAAACAGAGCATACTACTTTTTTGGTAAATAGCTTATGTAAATATTGACCAGAACCCAATAAAACATTTTTTTATAAACTCTTAAAGTAAGATGTTTTGTATAAAATTTGAATTTTTTGCTATGTATTTTAGCTAGCGCTCAATGGAAAGCCCGTGTCCTCCCACTCCTTCCCCTTTTGCACTGTTTCCATGGTAATTTGGTTTTTAAAAAAAAGAGAGAAAAGTTGCCAAACTGACTGCTGCATATTTGTGCCATAAGTGTGTACCATAAATATTTATTGAATTAGTTTCTGTTTTTCTTTTGTTGTTCTGTTTATGATTTAATTTCAGTCCAGTTTGTAAGTAACACAGTATTATATTTGCATTGTTTGTTTGTCTACCCCTGGTTTTCTTTAGTCATGTCATGGTTACCGGGTCGCTGTAGCCCTATTCTCCCTTTCCTTGCAGTAGGAGATGGCCAGGATGTGAAAAATGGTTTTAACGTTCAAAAATTTAAAACAAGTTCAAAGTGAGGATAAATGACACACATTCCACCAGTCTGTTACAAACTGAAAATGTTTTTCAATAAAATGTTTTTCCTATGGACACGCTGTCTGCCTGTGTGGCTTTGTTGTTCTGCTTTCATACCACATGAATAAATAATGTAACTTGAAAGTAAAAGAGTTGGTATGACAGTTCCATTTAGTTTAGATTATAGTTATCTCAGTGTAGAATCACTACTTATACAATCCACCAACTCAGTCCCAATGTGGCCATGCTGTCAGATTTATTTTTATTATTTAACTGAACAGAAGAAACCAATGATCTTTGATTTTCTAATTTGGGAAAATGTACCGTACGGTTAAACATGTATATGGACGCCTAAATATTATACACATTTGTTATAATTGAAGATCTCATTCTGAATCCATGGACATTGAAGCTGGGGTAAACAATGTTGGAAAAACTAGCAAGAGAAGCTAGATTTTTCTATCCAACTGAAAAAAATCCCACCCCCACCATTTCGAAGACACTCCCCACAACAAATCACATGTTCATAAGCAGTGAGTGCACGGGTGATGCACGCAGGTAGACAAGTAATAATAATAATAATAACAACTTATATTTATAAAGCGCCTTTCAAGAGACCCAAGGACGCTTAACACATAATTGCAGAGACAGAGCAACAGAAAGCCATTCAAGCTTGAACGCCTTTTGTGAAGAGGTGGCTTTTTAGGGGTTTTTTGAAAGTGTCCAGAGAGGGAGCATTTTGGATCTCTCTGGGGATGGAGTTCCAGAGGGTGGGGGCTGCGATGCTGAAGGCTCTGTCCCCAAAAGTCTGCAGTCTGGTGTGGGGGACAGAGTGCAGGCTCTTGTCCGTGGACGGCAGGATCCTTGAGGGGGAGTAGGGGTGGAGAAGGTCCAGTAGGTACTGAAGGGCATGGAGAGATTTATAGGTGAGGAGTAGGTGATGCGGAGCCAGTGAAGCTGAGTGATGATTGGGGTGATGTGCTGCCACGAACTTGTGAGTGTGAGAACCCTGGCGGCCGAGTTCTGGATATATTGCAGCCTTTCCAGGACCTTGCAGGGAACCCCATACCGGACACTGTTACAGTAGTCCAGGCAAGGTGATGAAACCATGGATGAGAGACTCTGCCACAGAGTCTGAGAGGGATAGTCGAAGTCTGGAGATGTTTTCGATGTGGGAGAAAGCAGATTTGATAATAATTATAATAGTGTAAATCTGAGACCAAGTAGGCCAGCCAGTCATTTCAGGGGTTATTTATAGTCACAGATTGGATAGATTTTTTTCATGTTTGAGTCAGAGCATTTCATTTATTGAATGCAGTCGGGATGTAAAGAGAATTTCAACAAATATTTAAAAAAGCTGGAAATTACCTGCCTACCCCAGCTGTGCTGCAATAACAATTCATTTCAATTTTATTTATATAGTGCTAATTTACCACAATGGTTATCTCATAGTGCTTTTGTCTAGACCGTACTCTGTGATAGTATTTACATAGGGAGGGCCAACAAGGGTCAGGGGCGGCAGCCATCTGACATAACTGGCATTTTGGTGAGGGAGAGAGACAGCTAGAGAAATAGCGAGAGAGAGATTGAGCAAGAGAGGCAAAGACAGGGATAGCAATAAAGAGCGAGAGAGGGCTGGGGTGGGGAACAGCCGAAACAATATCCACACAACACAATATCCACACAACACAATATCCTCACAGCCTTCACTCGTCTGGTTTCACTCTCCACCAGATGTTGGAACCTGGCTGCAATGATTTGCACCCATTCAGCAACAAGAGCATCAGTTAGGTCCAACTCTGATGTTGCGTGTTAAGGTCTAGCTCCCAGTCAGAGTTGGACGGAACTGAGGTCAGTCAAGTTCTTCAATGCCAAAGTGCCAAAACAACTTCATTGTGGAGCTGTTTTTGGGCATTGTCATGTTAAAACAGTGGTGGACTTTCCTCAGACTGTTGCCACAATTTTGGAAGCGCACAAATGTCTAAAGATTATTTTATGCTGTAGCATTAAAGGTATTCTGCAGTGATTTAGTATTGCAGTTCCATAAAGTTTGGCAACTTGAGAGATATTCAAAAAAGAAAATTATTGGAGCTTAGACATCCTGACTTTTATTCCCTAAAATTGGGGGAATACACTTCCCATTTTCATTTCATTTCACCCTGTCTGGTAAAAACCTATGCCTTTCAAACTCCATGCCCTGACTCCAACCTGATGGGCTCCAACCATAGACTGTTATAAAAAAGTGATGATTTTAGATTGGGTATAGGGTTGCATTATACTCCAAGTCAGATTTGGATTTGGTTATTTGAAAATGTAATATTAAGAAATGTGTCTTTCTCTCTTTGACCATACCAATTTTAGCGGTAAAGTTAACAACAGCAGTAAAGTTAACAACAATAAATATGTTCCTCTCAAGCCAATGATATAAAAGACATAACAATGCCCCCAAAATGTAGGGTTTGGGTCTCAGTGTTAGGTCCCTGGAGGGCACTATTTTCTAACACAGGTTTCTATTGAAAATGCGTAGCCCCCGGGGTATCCGTTAGCTCACTCAGTAGAGTCTACACACCATATACCAGGCCTATGAGTCCAAGGTTGGGGAGTAACGTGTGCAGAATGAGTAATCAAAATTGTAAAATGGTTTTCCAAATGAAAAACTTAAATATCAAGAATACCTACAAAACAATGTTGGGCGAGATACTGTCATAGTGGTGACATAGTGCAAAGCATATCATATAAAAACATTTAAATATGGATTTTGGGAATAAGAGATTTTGTTATTCTATGTTTCTCTAAAAACACACTGAGCAGAAAACACATCAGTGATTCTTCTCTTGTCTTCATTTGGTTATTTGGCATTGAAGTAATCCAAAAGTAAATTAAACTAATAAGATTACATTACTTTTATTTTGTGTTACTTGGATTACATTATTGAGTAATTGTACTGGATAAAGTAACCCTCCCAACCCTTTATGAGTCCTTACTGCAAAGTCCTGGGTGTGAATCTGACCCTTGCGTCATTTGTTGCATATCTTCCACTCTATCCTACACGTTTCCTGTCTATCTTCATCCTCAATAAAGGCAAAATCACCCACCAAAAAAGACAATGTCTCCCAGTTTTTACATGCTGAATAGCACTCTCTTTAATGAGTACATTGAAATTGATATTGTAGTCAGTGGAATGACCCCTGTCAATTTAAAACTAAGGAGCCAAAACTATTAAAGCAGTCCCGGACCAAGAAAGTGGATGGTGGTGTCCACATACTTACAATGTATTGTACAACACAAGAGATTAATGTGGATAAAGTATCCAGGACACTGAGGTGAAGGTGTGTCTGCTGGGTGTAGTGTGGCCCACTCATTGTTGATGTAATATGGAGGCAAGTGATTAAGGGATCCTGTTTCCTATCAGTGGGATGATGGTTGCTCTCTGAAGCCGAACCAGCACTGGGCCACATTGTCACTAAGCTGGTGAGTCAGACTTGTTGTTTTGTCGGCCAATATATCCAGGCAACTAGCCTGTATAACCAGCCATGCTGTCAGTGAGTCAGAAGGGAGAGCCTGCCAAAATTTAGCCAGGCAAAGACACAACCATAGCAGGCCAGGCATCCCTTCCACTATAGCTAACTAGTGCCAGTCAGCCAGCCACCAAATCAGCTCTTAGAGCCCATCAGCTCAACACCATAACTCTCTGTTTAGCCAAAGAGTCTGAATGCCAGGATATCAAGCAACAGGCAAGATTGTAGCTGTGACAGCCAAGCATCAAGCATTCTTAGCCAAGTCTGGATTAGGGCAGTCAGAGTCTTGGCTTTATTTTAGCATCAACACCAGGTCACTGGGTCTGTACTCACTTTCTGAAATAGATAGCCAAACAAGGTTGAATGCAGGGGTGTTGCTACACATTAAGTTTTACTGGGCACAGGCCCCCATACATTTTTTTGAAAGCGTATGAAATGTGTTAGTATATGCTTTACCAGCTTCCCTTTCTCAGCTAGTTATTATTGGCACTGCCTTTACCTATGTCACTAGAGCTGGTCCTGACCTCTTTGGGACCTAAGAAAAATTCTGCTATGGGGCCCTCCTACCTGACTCCTGAGCGATGTAAACAATTTGCCATTGCTGCACACCTGACACAGCAGTACTCTAACTGCAATCCTCCCTCTTTAAAACAGTCTGTCTCTGTAATAAATCTGAATGGAAAAATCCAGTGCTAGTTTGAATGGACTTCTGCACACTAACTCAGTCATCATAAAGTCTCTTAAGACAGGGGCAATCTACTGTTCAATTAAGGCTAAAATCCACTGACTCTAGTAACGGCTGCGCTGCGGTGCTGGTGCTTATTGCAGCCATTGGAGTAATGCTTTTGAGTCCACCAGATGCAGCCACCACACGTCCCAGAAGCGTGTCAGAAGTGTCCCAGAAACATCTCAGAAGTGACTCAGAAGGGTCCCAGAAGCAACTCTCTGCCCCGCTCTGCAGAAAATAGGTAGCTATTTTTGACGCAAGTTGTGTCAAGCAGTTGAGACGCTTCCAGTGGACTTTGGCGCCAGGCTATGGCCACAACAAAACCGTGGCCGTAGCTGGAGTCACTAGATTCCCGGAGTTAGGGTCTGAGCTGCTTGTACCTGATGCTGGCTGTACTTCTATGTTTGTGCTAGTATAGCATAGTACCTGTAATTTATAGACAATTCTTGCTAGATATTAACGGATATGCAGCCTGAAGTTGACAGAACGAAACAGGATCAGAGAGAGCTGTGGAGAAGGTAGTTGAAGCACAAAAATGACAAATAAACCACAAGTTAATGCTGAGACACTCCAGTGGACACTGACACCGGGCTGGGGTCCTAAAGTTAGCGCAGCTGTAGTCGGTGGACTTTTAGAGTAAAAAAGGCCACGACACAACAGCTTGATGTCACTCCTGTTTTGGCATTTCGACTGTGGCTTTTCACAGACATTGTTTCGCCTCTATTACTACCAACATTCCCGGCTCAGAGGCGGATCAAATCAGACCCCCCTTTCCAGCTCAGTACCTTTCACACAGGCACAGCGAGCTTGGCGTAATAATCCCGGAAAATTGGGCAGTGTGAAAGTGCCTTGTATTGCCTTGTATGACCAGCTAATCAATATTTTAAAAATCAATAGTCAATGTGAATCCACAGCTTTCCATCTTGCATTAGTACAGACTTCTATCTAAACTTGATTGAGACACAGATAATCACTTATCTTGTTTGAAAATGTGTGTGCCTAAGAGCAGTGCCATCACACCTGTGTCTTGTCTGGACTGGTCCCACTTATGGTGGGACACAAAGTCTGTCAAGGAACCAAAACAGACAGAGCAAGTCGTGCTTCCCAGCTGGGTTAGCACGTTAACTTACTCTCATCTGATGACATCAGACTTTTAGAGGAGAGAACATAAGTTTACCTGACTGCTGTTCCCAAAAATTCTTGTGCCCGGAAGGATAATCGCTTGTCATCATCTCATCAGTGTTATAGACACTTGCTTTCACCTTTGACTCATAATTTTTGTGACATTTCACAATGGTAGTAACAGGCTGCTTCAGGTTAACCAGACGTTTTATTTTGAAAGTGTAACCGGACGTTGCATTTTTATTATTGCTAACAACACCAGATGTTGCACATTTTTTCTTGCTAACTTGACTGCAGAGTCCTACCCGTCCAAAAATGACAAGGTGTCTTGACCTAGTTATTGGGACACAGAGCAAGAATAGTGCGGCACGTTCCCCAGTAAAAAGTGTCTAGTGATGCCTATGGTTGAAGGTATCATGCTACAAGAAGGGGTATCCTTTGGTTTTTAACAGCCTTAGACCATACCGCTCTTCCTGTTACTGCTAATGTGGCTTTGGATGATTAGGAAGGGAGAAATCAACAGCTGCATTGCATTGGGAGATTACTGTATTGCAGGTCTTACTTTTATTGTGGTAACCCCAGTATTTGACATTCAGCAAGGCCATTACTGTAAAAAACTGACTTGTGATTCCTAAGAGAAGCAGTATGTCTAAAACCAGCGGTAAAAAAAATCTTAATGGAGCGCAAAACCTCTGAGTTGAAAAGTACTCACCATGTATTTTCATCATTATCTAATACTCGTTCTATTCTTTGCCACATCCGCAGCGAGTATTAAAGATATTAAAGCCACCGGCTATATATTCATCATTTCTAACCACATTGTCTTCACAGCCCTGTTTATGAGGCTGCAGCTGAAAATGAAAATATCTTCATGGCTCAGCTTTTGACTGTTTATCTGAAAAAAATGCCTGAGAAGCCAAGATGAAAAAAAGCAAGAAACAAAAAGAGAGAACAAATTCTAAGCCTCCCATAGCTTGCTCTCTCATGGTGGTCCGTCATCTCCTTGCATCTCCCTCACACACTTTGATGAGGCAGAGGAGTGGGAGGCAGAGAGGGGGGGAAACTTTCTGATGTTTTTCCTATTTAACGTTTCCGCTTTATCTCCTGGGCTTTCATGCTTTGGACTGCAGAGGGCTGTTGAAAGGCGATGAGGCGTCGCGGGTGTTTAATGGGTTTTTCGTTTTCAGGAGGCTGAAGAGTTTATCATCGGGAAATAGTCCGATTTGTAGGCCTTTAACCTCTCTCCATATGTCTGTTTAACATTGTTCAGGACCCAATGGTCAGTGTCTTAAATGCCCCGGAAGTTCCTGCATCATCGTTGATTATGTCTTTGGTAGACAAATGGGGCTGGGGCTTTAGTTGGAGTATGGGTAGGATGAAATCTCTCTTGAGGATGCTTTGAATGCAATCCTGTGTGTTGGTATACTGTACATATCTTGTTTTCTGGTAGTGAGAAAAAAACCTGAGAACCCTGCACTCTGTTTGCATTCGACCACTGAGGAAAATTTCTGTGATTGAGATGGACACTGTGTTTCATATCCCTCTGCAGCATTCTTGGGCAGACAGAAGCAACGTGATAGAAACACTGGACTCATCTGCACAGATAAGCTCCAATGAGTAAGTTAATTACTCACTCACCCAAGTTTCTGACATGTGGAAGGAGTAAACAAATAAGTCATAAGGGTTCATCAACATCTTACATTAAGAAAATAATCCAGAAAATCTTGATTCCAGCTGTATGACTCATGAAGGAATATGAATTCCACTCGTAGGTGCTCACATGGGAAATATTTGTCAATGATCAATGTGGATTTTACATGAACAAATAGACTGTACCTCTGTTGTCCTGGCAAAGTGAAACACTATAATCCATACATACCAAACAGAGAGTTTCAGTTCCAGTATAACGTGCTGGACCGTACCAAACCCCACTGTTCTTACTCATCAACATCTGGGTGGTGACCTTGTTGACATGCCGCAGAGGTATGTAAATACTGCAAACACCTCGCCTAATGCGAGAGCAGTCCAACCACACACATAAACACACTTCTCAAAAATGTGTTTCTATTCCGTCCCCCATCTGTTGCTCTGCTCTGGGATTGTACAGACAACAAGCTCCACCCCTCTCCTTTGTGTGGATGAATGGAAGGTGTTAGTATATGACTGACAGTGTCACATGTAGAAAAAAAGAACAAAAGAAGCAGCTTTAAAAATCAGTTAATCCCTTCACCATGCCCTTTCAAGTGGCACTACCTCTTCCCAGCCTGTTTTAGATTTGTCTCCTTCATTCTCATACATTTCTGTAATTTTGACTGTTCTTCCTTCTAGTCCAAGATTTTATCATACAATTTGAATGTCACATGTGCATGGTGAAATGCTGCAAGAAGAACACCAGGTTTTAGCCTTTTCAGACAATGCTGAGCAGCACCCTTGCACTTTGCCACGACGGCTTTCGACTAAAGTACACGCGCAGCAGCTTGAACTTTGGGCTGTGCACATTGTGATAATTACCCACTCAGCCAATAGAAACGAGGCAGCCAGCCAAGCATGGAAGGCAAAATGGAAGAAAAGCTAATAATGTGTGTCTGAATTCCCTGAATTGTACAACACAATTCCATACTTGTGCCTCAGAAGGAAGGCCCCATCTTGAAAACCCATTTCTAACCATTTAGGCACATCAGGTGCATTTTACCAGATAGCCGTGTAGCCTTTATATTATCAATATCAATATCAATTTCATTTATATAGCAAACTTAAAACAACCTAGGTTGACCAAGGTGTTTCACAGGTTAAAATACAACAAGACACTACTTACGAAGTAAAAGTACAGCAATAAAACATTATAATTTGCAGTATACGATATATAGTGAAATTGAAATTGCCAGGAATAATAACAGACTTAACTCGAATGAAATGCCAAAGAAAAGAGATGTGTTTTTAACAGTGATTTAAAACGTTCAAGAGTTGGGGCGGTTCTCATATGGACTGGCAGGTTGTTCCACAGGTTAGGGGCAGCTACACTAAAGGCTCGATTGAAAGTCTGCTCCTGGGTACATCCAGGAGTAGGAGATTGGTGGATCTCAGCCCTGTAGCTGCAGTATGAACGTGAAGAGGCTCTGTTAAGTACAGTGGAGCCAGTCCATTAAGGCATTTAAAAGTTAAAAGTAAGATTTTAAATTCAATCCTGTAACGAACAGGAAGCCATTGGAGGGAGTTCAACACAGGTGTGACGTGGTCCCTCTTTTTCTTTCCTGTCAGGAAGTGGCAGCAGAATTTTGGACTAACTGCACACGCTGAATAGATGACTTGTCTAAGCCCACATATAAGGAGTTGCAATAGTCAAGGCTGGAAGTTATAAAGGCATTAATCACCCTCACTATATCCTTAGGAGGGAGATGGGCCTTTACCTTGGCTATAGTTCTCAACTGGAAAAAGCAGGATCTAACAGTGGCGGATATCTGTTTATCAAATTTAAACGCACTATCCAATATAACACCAAGACTCCTCACAGTTGAGCGGTTGTTTGAAGTTAAAGGGCCGAGAGAATCTACTTCAAGGAGTTCAGGGTGTCCAAACACTATGATCTCTGTCTCGTCTCCGTTTAGGTTGAGGAAATATAGGTTCATCCACATTTTGATGTCCTTCATACAGTCCAGCAGGGGCTGCAGTGAGCCCTTTTTTACATTATGGGGCAAATGAATTTGAATATTGTCTACAAAACAGTGGAAAGAGACCTCATACCTCACAAAAATCGAGGCCAGGGGGAGTATATACAAAGAAAATAAGATCGGGCCTTAGACAGAACCTTGAGGGACACCACAAGTAAATGGGGCTGTCTCAGAGGAATAATCACCGAGGTGGACAGAGAAGCTCCAATCTGTTAGATAGAATTGAAACCACCTAAGAGCAGTACCTTTGATTCCCACACAGTTTTCCAACCGTGACGAGAGGATTGAGTGGTCAACAATGTCAAAGGCAGCAGTGAGGTCTAAGAGCACTAGGATGGCAGAGACTACTGAGTCAATAGTTAAAACCAAGTCATTAAAAACTCTTAAAAGTGCCGTTTCAGTACTGTGACTAAACATAGTATGGGGTATATTCATTTTTGTTGCTAGCAAACAAATGATGTAGTCCAGCTAGAAGTTTTGAAAACCCCTCCTATTCTGCTCTGTCCTCACTACTTCCCCAATCACCTAGTCAGACAGACGCTGAACCTAGTGGCGAGCGCAGCTCAAACCTTATCCTGTCTGAAAGGGCCTTCGGTCAGTACAGCAACTTCTGTATGTTTCTAACCGGAAGCTGTGTGATCATCTCCTACTAGGAGTAGCTAAATATGTACTATGTACTGACCTCATATTAGTATTTCATCTTGTCTCACTCAGGAATAAAAACAAAACTACATAATGCTATTAGACCTTTGTTTTTGAGAAACAGCAGTCATTACTCTCTTTGTCCCAAAAGGCCCTAGTCAGGCAAATGTAAACACAGATTTTTTCAGGCATTTGAACAAATGACCAAAGCGTTCAATTGTTGTGGAAGAACAAAGAAGAGCCTCAAACTGAAAGTATTTCCAATTAGAACAGTGAGGTCTGTGAACCAAGGCGTTGTTTCTGTTACTTTCAGCTGTAGAGCTGAACGCAGGAAACAGAGGTTTGGGACCCAAAGACACAGAGATGGAACAGGGACTGATAGTGGTTTATTGCAAAAACAGTGAAACGTACAGGTGATGAGGTGTGTGCAGTCCAAAAACATAAAGCAAAATCCAAGACACAAAGGGGTGAGTAAATCCAAAGTCCAACAAAAGTGAATAAAGGCACTGGAGAAAACTACTGACAAGGGCAACACTGAATCAACACTAACAAAATCCACAATGAACTGGCACTGAATGAAAGACAGACAACCACTGAAATAAACATGGGAGGGAGAAACACACAATTACACACAGGTGAGACCACTAAGACAATCAGGGACAAGCACAGGAAGTAAAACGTGAAAACACACATTAGGGGCAGACTAAACTACAAACTGAAACAGGAAATATGAAGTTTACAGAAAAACACAAGGAGCGATGTCACAAAATAAAACAACAAAAGCAAGGAACACAAAGACAGAGGAACTAACCCAGAACACTAATGAAACCCATAACTACATAAAAACTCAGGAAACAACTGAACACCCCTCAAACAGCCCAAAACCATGAAAGTTTCAGGATATACATATTCTGTCTGTATAGCTCAAAAATAAAACTATCTGCATGACTAGACACCATTAGAGGTGAGTGAGTGTGTGTGTTTCCCCCTTAATTTGAGGGAACTGACCCTTTAATATATTAATCAAACCTTCAGAGGGTGGGAGGTGGGAGAGCTGAGCTGAAGCCATGTCACCATCACATGTCAATCAAGCTCACTGGCAACAAATCAAGGGGTGCATCGGTGCAGGAATCCCTCCCTCCTGCTGTCCTTGACGACCCAGGAGCTGTCAGTCATCCTGTTGTCATGGGGCTCTCCTTGCCTTGAACTGCTCTGCTGCCAGTGTTGCCAGAGTCACACCAGCATCATTAGAACCATATCAGTCCCACCATAATGGACCCCTAAGGAGTCACTGCACTGTTTGAAGTTCAGTGTGCTCTGCTGCTGTCCCAGTGGTGAAACACACACAAACACAGAAGGAATTCACACTCACATTGCTGTTTTGGAGATTTTTGTGTTTTTGTTGCAAGAGTAAGGTATTTGTTACATTGAGAAACCCTCTTGAACATTTAAAGATTTTGAAATCCTTCTTAATCTCAGTGGGTGAGTTAAAATGCAGTGCCATCAAGCAGAAAACACAACTGTTTTCTGACTTCCTGGAAAGGTGACATTTAAGCAACATAAGATGTTTCCACCTGTCACTAATGATAGACCAAGACACAAAGGCAGATAGACAGCTGGAAACGTAGATTGTTTTAATCTAACCATTATTCTAGTTTGAAAGCAGTTCCTTTTTAAAATCACATTGTTTCCTAAAAACAAAGTACTTGCAACAGTATTGGTTGGACTAACCTGATAGGTGGACCTGCTGGAAAATATGTTTAGTGGGCCTCCACTAAAGGTAACCTTTACCTCTTTTCAGGTAACCAAAAACCATCTATTACTCCCACACTGGTGGCCACAGGTTTTCTGTATGTCAATTACTTTGACTTAGTGCAAAGCCAATAAGCGACCTTTGCGGTAACATCGTGGCATTACAACTTTTACAAACTGCATAAAATTGGTATAGTATTATACAATAGTATAGTATTAAAGCGTATTATTAAGGTAATTTTACATTTACATTAGCCATGGAGTTGAGCTGTTTATATCTGGTGTTATAAAGCATTAAACAGGACAATGCAGCATAGGCCAGGTTTAACACTGAAAGGCCAACATTAAAGTCACTCTCCCCACTCATTTCTAGGACCACTTTAAAGAACATGGTTGGAAGAGGGTCACATGTGTCAGTAAACACAGTTCCTACTGTTGGTGAGTATAAAAGGGGTATAACTTTCCAATGATAACCTTCTGCAAGTAAAAGTTCACTTAAATTGTTTATTGTGTCACCCAAGAAGCTGACACTGCTGGTAGGTTATGTGTTTTAGTTAAACCTATAGAGATAGCTACATTTCCCACTTCTTGTAGTGCCTTGTTCTTTGCTTATAAATCTGTCATGTTGAGAGTTTGCAGTAGCTGTTTTGATGGACTGATTCTGGAGCAACATTCTGGAGCCTCCTCCAGTGTTGAAAGTCTGAAGTTAGAAGGAGATGGAATCAAAGGCTTGTAGATTGCCTTGCATTATAAGATCCTTCAGATTTGATGCTAAGAACACAAGTCATTTCAATTCAGTTAATTTATTTGATAATTTTATAATTAAATATTTCACAGCAGATCAATCTGCCACCTCTACCTCCATCATTGGTGCCTAACAATGCTGGTAAGTCTAGATCAACAATAAATGATCTAGTTCACATGCACCAGTGTGCGTGCAACCTGTTACATTTGCCCCCATCGTCGTCTCTCTCCAGTTTGATGACTCCTCCTCCCCCACCTATAACCTCTGTGTTCCTCTCTGCTGACCAGGTGAGAAGACAGCTGAGACTCCACTCCAACAAGGCTGCAGGCCCTGATGTTATCTGCCCCACGGTGCTCAAGGCCTGTGCCCCCCAGCTATGGAGAGGAATCCTTCACCATGTCTTCAACCTGAGCCTGAGTCTCCAAAGGGTCCCTGCTGTGGAAGACGTCTTGGCTCGTTCCTGTTCCAAAGACGCCACATCCCAGTGGCTCCAAGAACTACAGGCCTGTGGCCGTGATCTCCCACGTTATAAAGACCCTGGAGAGAGAGGTCTCCAGGGTCCACTCCAGTTCGCCTACCAGCCCTGACTGGGAGTTGAGGACGTCATCATTTTCCTGCTCAACCACATCTACGCCCACCTTGACAAGCCGGTGAGCATTGTGAGGTTCATGTTTCTTGACTTCTCCAGTGCTTTCAACACCATCCGGCCGGCCCTGCTCCCTTCCTCTTCACCATCTACACCACGGTCTTCAACTACCACACAAGTTTTCTGATGACTCTGCTGTGGTTGGATGTATCAGCGAGGGGGATGAGGCTCAGTACAGAGCTGTGGTGGGAGACTTTGTCACATGGTGCGAGCAGAACCACCTACAGCTCAACATGACAAAGATTAAGAAGCTAGTGGTGGATCTAAGGAGAGCCAAGGCACTGTGGAGGATTACAAATACCTGGGAGTGCACACTGATAATAAACTGGACTGGGCCAAAGCTGTCTCTATTTGTCTCTGAGAAGGCTGAGGTCCTTCAACATCTGCAGGACGATGCTGAGGATGTGTTATGAGCCTGTGGTGGCCAGTGTTATCCTGTCTGCTGTTCCATACTGGGGCAGCAGGCTGAGGGTAGTGGACGCTAACAGACTTAACAAACTGATTCGCAAGGCCAGTAACGTTGTGGGGGCGGAGCTGGACTCTCTGTTGGTGGTGTCAGAGAGGAGGATGCTGTCCAAGGTACATGTCATCTTGGACAATGTCTCCCATCCACTCCATGATGTGCTGCTCAAACACAGGAGCACTTTCAGTGCAAGATTTATTCCCCCAAACTGCACCACAGAGCGCCACACAAAGTTATTATCTGTTTTGTATATGATACCTGTTTAAGTACTTAAGGTGCAATACTCTGCTGCAATTCTTCTGCTACTATTTAATGATTGTTACTTCCACACAGAATTTCCCCTCAGGGATCAATAAAGCATTTCTGATTCTGTGTGTGGAGCAGACAAACCCGGACTCCCTTGTTATTGCTCTTGGTGACTTTAACAAAGGAAACCTCAACCAAGAACTCCCCAAATACAGAAAGTTTATAAAGTGTCCAACCACAGAGGGGAACCCTTTGGGTCACTATTACACCACAGTTTGCAGTGCCTATCACGCCGTCACACGCGATCCACTCTGATCACGTCACGGTGCTCCTGATTCCTGCATACTGACAGAAATTAAAACTATGTAGACCTGTGTTGAGGACATCAAAGAAATGGACCAGTGAAGCTGTGGAGAATCGTCAGGCGTGTTGGGGCTGCACACACTGGGATGTTTTCAGGACTGCTACCAACAATCTGGATGAGTATACAGAGGCTGTGACGTCCTTCATCTGAATATATATATTGTTACGACCCCTTGTTGGTCTAGGGGAGTGGGGTCATAAACATATAGGCAGAAACTGGTAAGATTGAATAAAATGATAA
>JAPMOB010116797.1:0-21535 GCA_029875015.1 Lepomis gibbosus | reverse complement strand
CACACACACACACACACACACACACACACACACACACACACACACACACTGGTTGATCTTCTGCTGACAGGATTTCTAGTGTTTTGTGTTTTTAGGATCTCTAGACTCTAAAAAGTAACCAATAACATAGCAAACAGTGCATTATTAATCTTAAGATGACTTTAATATGATTAACTAGACCTCTGAAGACTCTTTCTGCAACATAATTTGAATGGAAATAACCATGGTAGACTCATGTAAGCACTTTGAGGGCTTTGTTCTGGGTAAAAGCTTCTACCAACTGGCAAGCAAATTCATTATGTTGAGGAAGGCAGCAAATAGAGAGAGAGATGTATAGCCGTGTTTTCTGGAAGAGGATGAGAGCTGCAACTCTGTGATGCTGAGGATGAAGGGTTATTTGTCTGACCACAGCGAGCAAAAAGGTATAGACACAACCCTCCATGCAGGATTTTGTGTGTGTGTGTTTCATAATTCCATCATGCTGTTTGAAGCTGCTGCCTCCAGACAGTCACCTGCTGTTGTTAACTTCAACCCCCAGACCTGTGTGTGTGTGTGTGTGTGTGTTCATCCCTTGTTTTCCTCTTTATCTTTTCCCTTTTACTCCCTGTCTCTCCATTCTCTAGTCTAGTCTTTCGGTGTGTCTGCTTCATCTCTCCTCCAGCGATACCAGCTTTTCTGTCGCTGCTTTTGTTGACTGATTTTTGTTGACTAACTCATAAAAAACAATGTGCAAGATAGCAAGACTTCTTTGTTTATTTATGAAGGTAGTTTAAGTTAATAAAGTTTGCTGGCATTGGCCATCCTTTGGCCATTCATGGTGTTGTTGGCATTGGTTTGACATACTATAATTTCTACTGTTAACTGGCGCTAATAGTAGCAATAGAAAGGAATTTCAGTTGATAGAATCCAAGTCTTGCACCCATCTTGTATCTGTCTCATAAATTAACCCATGGCTAACACCATGGAGACATTGCAGCTTGCTTATGTAGTAGAAAGAACATGTATGTTTAAATGACTTTTTTCTCCGTCAGTTTTTAGCTCAGCACTGCAGACATAAAGAGAAGACGAGATCATGGACAAGGTGTGTGTGTCTGCATGTGTTAAAGGTTCAGTATGTGATATTTAGGATGATCTATTGAAGAACAACTTCATAACTCAGGAAACGGGACATTCCTAGGAGCACGTAAATACACCGTGGACCACTGGTTCCCTCACCACTAGATGCCACTAAAACTTACACACTGAACCTTAAATGAAACCAGTTGTTATAGTCTTCCAGTCTATAACAACACACACTACTAATGATGGGCTTAGGAAGGCAGTGATAAGAACTAAGACAACAAGATGGAGTGGGAGGAAGGAGAAGGTGAAACTGCCAATTCAAATAAAAGCTGCATTCAGCTTTTTCTTTTTTTAAAGGTGTCAACAAGGACCACAGAACTTATATTTAAAAGCAAGAGCGTTCCACAGAGTGGGTGCCACCAAGGCAAGATCATTTTTTGTTTTTAGTCAAGCGCGAGGAAGAACTAGTAAGCCCTGGTCAACTGCCACAGTGACCTATAGGTGATATAAGGGTGAGGCAGGTCGGAGATTTATCCAGGTGCCTGACTATGCAGAGCTCTATATGTGAAAACAAGAACGGTAAAATGAATCCTCAACCTGCCGGGGAGCCAATGTAAAGATGACAGGATGTATGTGATGTGAGTTGTCTTACTTGATCTGGTTACCAACCTTGCAGCAGCGAACTGTGAGACCAGAGAACATGAAATACCCACCTGGGACAAGGGGTTGAGATGAATAAACAGTTGGATGAGGTGTGGTTTTTAATTTGGATTTCTTTTCGGTAGAAGAAAGAGAAAATAACAGAACCAAATGGAAATTGGACCAAATTCATTCAAACTTTTCGACGACTCCTAGATTCTGTAATTTTAAAAGCATTAGTAACCTTTAATTTGTTATTTACCCATACATTTTCACATAGTAACAGAAGATGGATTTAAAATGCAAAACTTTGGATGGGAGATGTTGTCCTGGTTAAATTCAGCAATTCATCATTCACGTAAGATGTCCAACTTCAGAAAAAATCGAATAATGCGGCTGCTCTTTCATTTCCTATCCCATTTTCTTTCCTTGATTATTGTGTTTTTCCTCTTTCCTGCTCCTTGCATATCCTTCGTTCTTGTTCTTTTTCTCTTTGTCTTGGTCTGCATCTATTTTCTCTCTGCGCTCTCTCATCATCTGTCCTTGCTTTCTCCTTCCCTCTTCATGTCTTTCTTTTTGTAATATTCTCTGTCTACCCCAACTCTTTTCTCTGCCCCTGGGGCTCACGGTTTGTTCCTGAGACAAAAATATCATCCATGGAGTTTCACTAATTAACTACTTCAAGTGTGTGTGTGTGTGTTGTGCTGACATGACTCTCTCTCTCTCCCAGGGTAACGATCAGTAAGAGGTTAGTTCTATTTGTTGTATTTGTTCTGTGGAGTTTAATAAATAAGCGTGAATAAATAAATAAATTATTGAATAATATGAATTATAAATGGGACAATGTTTCTATAGACAATGCACAAATGAATAATGAACTGTTGCTTAGCGCCTTAGTTACACAATCATAAAGATTATAAATAATACTGTTTGTTGAAAAATAGAAAACAAACATGTCTAACCTCTAAAATGTACAAAAAGGTATTTCACTCCGTCTCCTCATGGTTTTGACTTTGTGGACATGTTAGGGAAAACTTGGCCACCTTACACTTACATGATGCAGCTTAAAAGAATAGTTTTGTCATGTTTCAGAAGAAAGTTAAACAGGAGTGAACCCAGAAGCACGACTCAGAGACAGAAATGACTTATAAGACAAGGCTATTTTTGTTGAAATGTAATCCACCGAAATTTTTCCCACTTCAAGCACTGATTATATGTGGTGGGCAAAAATTTCACCAGAATGCAATAAATTAAGTGTTTAATGCTTTAACCCCCATACTCATACATACAGTGTACAATTATCGTCTCGTCCTGTTCTTGTGAACCCAGTATTATGTTTCCTCATGTCTCGTGAGCTAAACATATGTCACACCCCTCGTCTGAGCCTCTATGTCCCTTTTCAACTCAACACTCTGGCCTTCTACCATCCATCTTTGTCGCAAAAGCCGAACACATTACAGGCACAGAAAATTTTCTTGCTTTAAGCCTTGGGGACAACATGACTTTTCATATGACTTGAAGAACACAAATCAATTGTTCTGACACTAAACAGTAGCTCTGTAAGCTTGAAAGGTGCCTTAATACCTACAGAAATTTCCGTTCTTGTTCCACACCAAGTCACAAGTAGAACACAGTAGAACATGCTGTGATTATCGGTTAAATGTGCTTGAACAATCCAATAAATTGGCAATAGCTCCTGTCCTCATTTCTTCCCAGTTGTGTCCTTGCTTTTTTCTTCACTGTCTTTGCATTTGTTCACAGCACCTTTTAATTATATATAATTTATTGTTTTTGTTTGGTGGTCTGTCCTAAGTTAACACAGGATTTGACATTCAGAGTAGTTTTCTTTGTATTAGTTTAACATCAGAGCTTCTGCGAGTCATGTTTTAAATGTTGTTTCAATGAGCTTCATTAGTGTTTCAGTCGATAGCTTTAAATTCATGAGGCTTGCTGTACGTGTTGTTTTGGAGGCTTTTTAGCCCACCAGGTATCTGTCACAGTGCTCTACTCCAGTCTATGGCTACCATTATATCAGTGTCTCCTCAGTCTGTTGTCTGTCTTGTTCTGTGTGTGTGTGTTTTGTGTGTGTGTGCATGCCTGCACATGCATGTACCCTGTAGGAGATGGATGAGGGTAATTTTCATTGGCCCAGGCACTACTTTATCACTATAGTGTACACATTTGTGTGTACAAATGCTTACACACACACGCGCATACATAGCCCAAGGCACTACTTTATCACTATAAGAAACAAACAAGGCCTTTTGAATAAAAAGCACATTACATTACACCTCTATACATGTCACACAGGCATGCGCACGTACACACACACACACACACACACACACACACACAGACAAACGCTGTCTGGTATCCATATGCACACATAGCCTAGACACTCTCACATGTGAAAGGTGCATTGATGCTTATGGATGGCCGCCACAAGGGCAAACATACTGCCTACACAAGGTCACAGTAAAGACAGGTTGACAGTAAGAGGGGCAAAAAGAGTTTCAGTAGATTATTAGATTTGATTGGATTTCTTTATTTTTTTCAACCATAAGTCTCATTGTCATGTCTTTGAACTTTATCTCAGATTTTTTTGAAAAAAGAAATATATAGTTAAAGCATTACATTACATTTATAAAGCAGGACTCTACTGTACTAAAGTTGTGTATTTGTGGAGATTGATTTTAGAAATTTACTTGTCCTTTCTTTAGCCTATTCACTATTATGCTAATTTCCTGATTGCATGTCTGTATGCTAATGACACCAGTTAAATTAGGAGTCTCTGTTCTGTGAAGGACACACAGATGGGTGGGTATGTGAGTGTAGAGAGAGAGAGAGAGAGTGCATGTAAGCATAGACTAACACAATGAGCTGTACATGACAGGGTGGCATTACCTGTTTTGGGATTCTATATAAAAGTTGTTTCTGTGTTTATTGTTTAATATATGATTTATTTAAAAGTCAGAGAATACAAAATCATGGCTCACAGAAATCAGAATAAACATCAAGCTAATCATAATCAGTTGTTACCAGATGTATACTGAACAAATCCCAACTCATATGTTATATAAATGTAGCATCTGGAAATTGGTTGTTGGGAATTATTGTTGAGCCAAATGTGTGTAGCTTCTGTATCCTAACAGCCAGTTTCTGGTGGTAAGATTAATGTTACTCTCTCTCTAAAGCTTTCATTTAAACCAAATTTATACGATAAAGAGGAACTTTTTACAGTAATGGAAGTAACACTCAGCAACACACACTGTTTAAACATAAACACATGAGGAAGTTAAACTCCGTCAGTCCTTTCACTGTTTTCTGTCGTTTGTGCGATGTATCAGATTGCCAAATTACCTCTTCTGTAGTAAACTGAGATCTGTGAATACTGGCAGGTTTTCATGTAATACCACAGTAGAAAAGTGTCAGACTAACCAAACTTTAGTGTTTGGCAGTTTTTTTCATGAATGTGTTCCCCTCTGTGTTGAAAAGACACTGCACGGTGTGGATGGAGCACATTCATCAGACTCGTGTAGGTGTGTGTCTCTTTTCACTGCTACTTGGCACAGAGAATACAGCAGTGTTGATGATACATATTTATTTAGCTTAGGGGAAGTTTGAACAGGATGATAAAACTCAAGGATTGTGAATACCTGCTGTATGAATGAAATACAAAGGCACCTGTTTAACACAGGTCATGCATGAAAGGGCACATTTTTAATTTTCAATTAATGGGTGACGTAGATAACAGCATCTGCAGAAATTAATGGAACTGAACTGACAGGTAAGAGTAGGAGAAGAAGACGTTGTCAGAGTGAGCAAGGAACAGAAAAAGAGAGAGTGACTGGGCAAGAGAAACAGACAAGCATAAATATCGGATTGGCTTTTACTTGTTGGTGTGACTTAAAAAAGCTCAAAGGCTGCAAGACAGGTGCTGAGCTGGCCTTCCTTGGATTAGTTAGACTAGTGAGTAATAACATATTAACTGGTTTGCTGTGTCTTGTGGTGCACATGCTTGATATTTGCCTGTGTTAGCAAAGTTGTCGACTCAAGTTTAATCAGCCAGAGTTTTTTCAGGTAGAGATTTAGCCGTTAGCTATGAATCTCAAGTTGATGTTAGCAAACTTATTAGAAACACACTCAAATGTCAGTAATGTTACTGTAAGTGCTCTTGTGTCGATTGCTGTCTAGCTTGCCACCCAAGTTTCAAGCAACATTATGCTGCTGCAGGTGGATAGCGGCACCGATGTCGTGCCGGAGCCTGGAGAGCAAGGGACATGACTGCGCTCAGCAGCCTCTATGGACAGAAGTTTAGATAATGGCAGAGCAAAGAGACCAAAGAGCATGTTGATGGAGGAAGCTAAGAAGAGAAAAAGAGGGTGAACAAGCAAGAGTCTCTCTAACACTGGAGAGAGCTTCATGAAATAAAAGGCTGTAAGACAGACGCAGAGCTGGCATTCCTTCTGTTAGACTAGTAAGTAATATTGCTATATCTTGTGTTGTTATACTTGCTTGATGTTTGGCTTGCTAGTTTTTGATCATAAACATAATGAATGCATGTGTACAGCTGTCTCTATTTACGACAGAAGGGCAGGGGTTGAAAAAATCACACAAAAAAACAAATCTTCCATAATGTTGCTTTGACACTGAGAAGTCATCATCATAACACTGGAGAAACAACATAAACCCATTCACTCGGTGCTTGAGTGGCATACTCATGCTTGTATGTCCAAGCGTGTACACACACACACACACTAAAATGGGTAATGGTGTCATTATTAGGATGCTTATTGATTAAACACTTGAGTCATAAAAACACCATTATCATTACAACCTGGTCTGCTCAAAACATGCAGGAACACACATGCCTCATGTAAATGCACAAGCTTGTGTTGGTGTGATTGTAATGTGTAAATATGTAGGCGTGCTTGAACACACACACACACACACACACACACACACACACACACACACACACACACACAGAGGTATAAACACAGATGAAGTATTTGACCTATAACCTGCTGGTCATCCTGGAGTGGGAGATAATTGTAGTTTTACAACCTCAGGGATTATGTGTGTGTATGTGTGTGTGAGAGAGAGAGAGAGAGAGAGCTAAGATAAACCCAGTAAAAGAGGTTCATGTGTGTGTGTTAAACATTCATCAGTATGTGTGCCTCTAATGATCGATGAGGTATCAAGAGAGAAGACTGTGCTAATGGACATACGTCATAATTCTTTCATAAGGTTTATTACTTGAGACATTTTTCCATTTCTTTAACGGCATTACAATCTAAATATGTTTCTCTAGCCTCTCAGCACAGTCTGCGCATCACAACCTCAAACAGTCAATTCAGGGTTTAGGGGTGTGTGATGGCATAATGGATAAGACACATGCCCTTGGTGTGAGAGACCTGGGTTCAATCCCCCACTGTGACCCATTCGCCATTGTGTCCCTGAGCAAGACACTTAACCCCTAGTTGCTCCAGAGGCATGCGACCTCTGACATGTATAGCAATTGTATGTCGCTTTGGATAAAATAAATAAATGTAAATTAATGGGGTGTGTTTTGTTCAGTTGGTAGAGTGCGTGACCCGGGTTTGAATCCAGCTTGTGACCCTTTGCCCCCTATCTCTCTCCCTCTTTCCTAATTCTATCCACTGTCTCTCTAAATAAAGGCAAAAAATGCCCCAAAGATATATTTTTTAAAAATCAACCACACCTGACAATATAGTGATGTTCTATACAACAACACAAGCTATAGCTTTAAACATTATTGTATTGGATTGCCTTACAAAAATACAGGCATTGCTTTTATTGTGCTCATTCGTATTCTCATATTCGGAGCCTTAAGGTTAACGTATCATGTTTGATTCACAATTTTGGCCTATGACATATATGACGCATATCACATTTGTTCTTCTTTTTTCTTTATTTAACTAGGAAGTCACATTGACATTAAAACCTATTCTGTAAGTGAAACCTAGACAAGACAGTGTCAAATAGCAGGATCTAGCAAATATCGAGACAACTATACAATAAATGACAAAATCAGGTACAACAGCAACACAACAAAACCAAACAATGTTCGGTGTATTAAGGACCCTACATAGTAAAGTTCTTAGACAAGACAGCAATATTGCATCATATATTATTTTTGGCAAAACAGTCGTAGCTAACAGTGACCTTTCTTAAAGGCAGAAGAGTGTTTACATCTGTACTGATGGATCAGGAAAGCAAACATTTTTACACAATTGAAATAAAGGGAAGCGAGTAAGAGGATGCATTCATCTGGCATAAACTCCACCTCGCATGGTAGTAAAAATATATGTTGTATCTGGTATGCCAGATGTTTATTTTTTCAATTATAAATCATTAATATGGTAAGTAATAGAGTTTCATAAAACACAAACCGTGCCTGCCATAGAGATACTCTTTGTAAATCTGTCCTGCCTGACAATGAAAAAAAGGGCTGCTCAGAACAAAGCCAGAGCATTAAGGAAATTCATGTATTTATTTTGACACATTAAACTTAAGCTGAAGCTCTGTGGTATTTCACGGTGGAGCGGCTAAACAACATACTTTTAGTAAAAACTCAGCAGCAGTGATCAAGCAAGTGTGTCAGTGTACCATGTCATGATAAAATGCCAGAAGTTAAAAATGCCCAGAAGTTGAAAATTAATTGGGATGAAATCAGCAGTTGCTCAAGCTCCTCGCGACCCTGAATACAATAAGCAGTACTTAAAATGGGATCACCAGTTACTTGACAACAACCGCAGTGCTAACATGTTTAGCCCCACAAAACGTGTCCAAACTCACTGTTTGTATGCCTTGGGGGTTTCTCTGTAATGCATACAGGCGATGGCCCGATCCCAGTACACTGTTGACATCTCTCTCATGAGTGTCAGAGGCTTCTAGGGGCAACACAACTCAATCAGACATCACCAAGTAACAGCGCTGACGTACTCTTCATGTACCTACTACAACAGAGTGAAATCAAATGAGGGACAAGATGGGACATAAATAAAACCTAAATCAGTTCCAGAGACTCCAAAATATATAAATCCCATCCATTCGAAGGTAGTTTTCAACATCATGTAACATGATCATCGGGTCATGATCATCGGGTTAAAAATTCTACAAACTACATACTCTGCTCATGAAGTTGGAAAAAGTGAAATCTTTGGTCCATGACATTGGTAGTATGAGTTTTTGATAAAGAAAGAGAAATCCACACGTTGAGAGAAAAGTAACTCTGGACAAATTGTATTGTGTCTCAGTAAGGGAGTTTTTTAATAAGTTAGCTTAAAAACTTTAAGGCTTTAAAGACAAATAGCTTGTGAGTACTACATTCATTCAAAACAGAAAATAAAATAGCCACCCATGTCCCATGAAGGGCCTAGTGTCACATGTGTGTCCATTTTAGCTGCAGTGGTCCGGGGTCCACCCTCCAGCTCTACTCAGTGTAAGGAAGTGGATTAGGTTCTATTTGCTGCAACTTTTCTGTTTAATATAAAAGATTCATAACTATGTGTAGTTACTTATTTATTTAAAATATCTAATTACTGGAGATTTATATTATTAAAAGTCTATCTTCTATCCCTATCTCAGGGTTGATGATAAAGAGGATGTTTTAGTTGTAGAAGGAAGTTGTGGGTGCAGCAAATGCACGGAGGAAAACCCAATTCAGAGCTGACTGACTTCAGAGTGGAAGGAGGAATATCTATTCCCCCGTGAAACACCCTTTGATTCAGACTATGGCAGAGCAGTCAAGCATTAAAAAACGATTTCCTGTAAAGAATACAGCGCTGAAAACAATAACCTGCTCTTTTTATCTTTACACACCCTTATTCCTCTGGTTTAACCTGCCCACAGACTGTCTGCTTGGCTAAACTTTGCTCTTTTCTTTTCATGTTTTCTTAATTACTTGCTTGTTTTATGTAACTGTCTTCCTTTCTTTATTTCTTTTCTGGTTGCTATGCAGAAATGGAGTAAGCGAGGGATGGAGTGGAAAGAAACAAACGATATTGATCTCTCAGATCATGTATGTACTTAAGCAGCAGTAATACTGGATGTGCTGCAGCTGTAGACCATACTCTGCTACGATTTACACTGCTATCTCTGTATATGTTAGAGTTTGTGTGTGTAGCATGCACGTGGTGTTAAAAATCAGAGTTGAGTGTAATCATTACCACACACTAATCAAAGAACTGCTTCAAATGACATTCAAAATTTGACTTTCACTGGACGATACAGCCTACTTATGAATGTGGTCACAAAATGCTTCCTGGTGGGCAACAGGACAAAGTGGGGGACAAAATATCAGGGAAGGTTTTGTGTTACTGTTTTGGAGGCTGTTGTGATTTTAACACACACAAACACACACACACAGCTTTTCCACCAGATGTAATGTTTTCCAGTAATAGCCAGGATTGCACAGCCAGAAACATACACACAAACACATGTGTATGTGTGTCAGCAATAAACAATATATTCCATAAATCTGCCTCCATATATGCATGCTTGTGGTCTGAATATACAGTTTGTGTGTGGGCAGAATATAGGGTGCGTGGGGGTATGTTTGTGTGTGTGTGTGTGTGTGTTTTTGCACACAGCAGCTTAGTAGCACATCAGCTGAAAATGTGCCAACTTGACAAAAACACATGTCTACTCTCTTTTCTTATTTCTCTCAGAGATGATTGGGTGTCAGCATCGAAATGAGTCATTAGAGAGCAAGAAGCAATTCCGTGTTCAATTACACACAGCCTGGGGCTAAAAGTGTATGTATGTGTGTGTGTGTGTGTGTGTGAGTTCTCATTGCATGCACCACGTAGTATACACATACATGGTTATGAAGTGTACTGTTTGTATCTATGATTGTGTTCGGTCACAATGTTGCTTTTCAGTTACAGGATTTCAACGCCTACAGGTGTGCATGTGTGTGTTTGTGTGGTGTGTGCGACTCTGACCTCACCGCTGTTCTGAATGTATCGTTTGTCATTAGCACAAATTCATGTAAACTCAAAGAAATGCTTTGTTTTGTAGATCCTATAGATTTCATAGTGTCTGTAAACTTGGATGTCTTGTTCCAGGAACGTTTCTATTGTTTTTATAATGATCATGTAATGCCTTCTTCAATCGCTGAAATTACTTGTTCTTTATAGAAATTATCTACAGTAACTGTGTACACAATATCTTTGTGTGTGTGTGTGTGTGTCAGCTGGTAGCCTTGGGGCTTTACCACATAAGTAATTTGGCCGCAATATTCAATGAAGCAAAAAAGCAGAGGGAATATACGCCATATTGGGCAGGTGTATTATATGTTCTGTGAATGTATATGTAACTGTAGAGGTTTCACAGCTGTAGCTTGTTTTTCATAATGCCATTGTTTAGTGTTAGATATACTGTGCTTGGCATACAGGAGCAATATACAGGAGCTCATCTAGACCTTGATTGGCTCTTTCTATGAGTTGAAACATAAGGGAAAGATATTGTTCCTTGTGTCCCTGATAGATGATCTGCTCTGGATCTCCTTTCTAACTTTTCGATAAATTTTGTTTATTGATAACAAGCTTTTGCATTTGATAGACAAAAAATGCAATTAAATTCAGTTTTATTTATATAGCACCAATTCATAACAGAAGGAAAAAGAAAAGAGGCCAGATTTACCAACATATTATTTAATAGAGTTAACTTAATTTTAGCCTCTTTAGACTGTGCTACCTTATCACCTACCTAATTCACCAGCTACCTAATCACCTAGTATCACTCAGCAGTATATGTGACCTGTTAACATGGAGCATTGTAGCAAACTGTCTTCTAGGGACACAGATTTTTGTGGCAGTGATCTCGTCACTGATTGAGTTTTAATTTTCCAAACATCTTGGTGTATTTGCTGAAAGATTAAGGCCTAAAACCTCTTGGCGTCTGAGCCACTTTTCAAAGCTGTTGCCTATAGCTGTTTTTCCTTCTGTGGCTTTCCACTCAATATTTTGCTCAATGTTTTCCCAAGGTGCACCTTTCTGATTCAGCCCGCCTGCTGTTGTTCACGCTCAGCAACTTCACTAACAACTTTACTAACAAGGTTAAACACATTTCTGCCTCTCTCTGCTCCTCCCTCCCTCTCCTTTATCAAGCCTTTCCTGCATCACTCCTCTGTCTTCTCCCTTGTCCCATTTCCCACCATCCCTCCTACCACTTCTGAACTCTATTCTTCCAACTGTGACTTTCGATCTTATGCCTTCCTCTCCCTCCCTGTGTAGTTCATTCAACCCATCTTTTTTTAACACTTTACCTCCCATTGCCTCCTGAGGTGGTTTGGCTGTTTACGCTTGTTTAAAAAGAGATGGACTCTTGGGGGTTTGTGTGTGTGGTTATTTTGAGAAAGTTAGGGGGACAAAAATAGCACAGAGAGAAAAATAAAGTAGTAAATAAAAAAGTATCTTATCTTAACTTAGATTTAAAACCTATAATTGAACGAGTGCATGTAGCTACAGGTGTAACGCAGGGAATTGGGATAATAATAAGGTAAACTGTACTGTCTGCTTTCTAGTCAGCAATGGAGTTCACACTGGTTTAGATGGAACCTGTCTTTCAGATGGTACTGCGGCACAAGCTCAAACCTTAGGCTATAAAATAATGTGCATTTTTTCTGTTGACGGGAGCTTTCTGCCTCCAGTGTCCAAACAGCCAACAGCCTTTCAGCACACACATGGCACATGCTGTGGCACTCTGTGGCAGCTGTTGCACACAGGACAGTTAGCTGACTGCTACTGAGGGGTCATCTCCTCCGGACATAACCTCTGTCACCCAGAGACAAACCAGTCTGCATTGCATTGCTTTTTTTTCAAGCCTCTATTCTGTACATAGAGAAGGTGGAAAAGGTAACTTAATGAACTCAGTGTGTCCAGCAGCAGCTGGTTGACAGACACATCAAACCTCACTGCTGTTCCGTATCCCAGGCAGGTCATGGCTCACAGCTGACCACATTTATTGAGTCTCACTGATAAATTGAATCTTTATGGATTGTTAGTTAAACACTTTAAAGCAAAATTAAGTGAGATACATTTTTTTTATACTATTTGGTGCCACTACCATTTCCGAGTGTAATTCACAGCTGTCATAAAGAAGGATGGCTGTACACGTGCATTTGTTATTACATTACGATCTAAAACTAGCAAGTCCACAATTTTGCTAACACAGACAAACATCAAGCAAGTATGACAACACAAGACATAACAATATTACTTACTAGTCCAACAGAAAGAAGGTGTGTTTTGCAGCCTTTTATTTCACAAAGCTCTTGCCAATGTCCAGGAGCCTGTTGCTTGGTCACTCTCTTTTTCTCTTCCTAGTTTTCTCCGTCAACGTCCTCTTTGGTCTCTTTGCTTCTGCCAATAGAACGTTGTGTCCATAGAGGCTACTGAGCCCAGTTGTACTGTCCACTTGCCCGGCTCCGGCTCAACACCGGCGCTGTTCCCCACTAGCAGCAGCAAAATGTTGGTTGAAACATGGGTGGCAAGTTAGCCAACAACCGACACGAAAGCAATTACGACTCAAGATATATAGCTAGCAGCTAATCGTCTGGCTGTAAAACCTCCAACTGATTTTGCTTGAATCGATAACTTTACTAACACGGGCAAACATCAAGCAAGCGCAACAGTTAGACATAGCAAACCACTTGCTCTGTTTTGGTCTCCACCAAGAGTTTTCGCACTGCCCTCCCTTCTATTGACCCAGCGAATGTCCACTCTTTGGCCAACAAAATGGAAGAACTGCTGCTCCTCAACAGAACTAACTCGGACTTCTGCCGTCCTCTGTTTTACAGAGTCCTGGCTCATCCCAGATCGCACACTTTACCTACTGGGATTTAATCTCTTCTTTGTGGATCGCGTAATGGAGCTCACGGGAAAAACAAGGGGAGGCGGACTCTGTCTCAACTTAAACGAAGGCTGGTGTGACCAATGTACAATCCAGAGTCAAATTCCTCGTATGTGGACACATATCTGGCAATAAAACCTGATTCTGAATTTGATTAGAGTGACAGTGTGTGTACGTGCATGCAACAGTGAGCATGTGTGAGTACATGATGTTTTTTTTTTGTTTGTTTGTCTGGCTGTCTATTGAGAGATGAAAGAACCATGATTAGGTCATAAATACTTTATCAAATAGTGCACACACACAGATGCGGCCTTTGAATGTGTCTGATGGCCTTTGTAGTTTTTCCCAGATTGACAGTAATTGAACCGATTCCAGCAACATTAAAGACATAAACCATCCAGTCACAAGTTTTTTGAACTGACATGACAGGACAAAGCAAACCAATCCAGTGCCTCCGAGATGAGATGACAGGGCCTCCCGCTCCCCACCGTCCCAAACCCTCATTCATCTACTTAGAGATGTGCCACCCGTATATGTTTCCAAAATGTCACTGAAATCATGATCTGCCCCTCCCTTCCTGAATACTTAATGTCAGCGCAGACATTAACAGGGCTGTCCTGTGTAGCCAGCTGGCGTTTACTGTGAACACACATTTTACTACTTCTTTACTACTACACACATAATAACTAGATATATGCTGTATGTTGTTTTGAGGCACTTTGGGGCATTGTTTCTCTTGGAAGGACAGTCTTGTCTGGGGTGACATCAGACTTGCCAGTAGGGCTGGACGATTTCACCTAAAATCAATCACAATTAATTGAACATTTTACCTCGATTATGATTATTTTGTTTTTGAATGTTTTTTGCTGTGAGCACAGCAGCACACATTTTACTAGCTTCCTCTCCCTCATTCATCAAAGTATATCTAAGTTACGTGACAGCTGCTGTTATAAGAGCTGCAGAGTTAACGTCAGGTCTTTGAAGGAGTACATTGTGTGCGTATAGCAAGTGAGTGAGAGCGAGCATCAGAAAGTGAGGGTAAAAGTGAGCAAATTTGTTGTCAGTCAGGCAGTTTCTTTACCGTGTAGGTCACAGCGTGTCCGTTAATAAAATAAGATGTCTGTTGTTTCCACAACTGCTGGAAAGTGAAGGCGGAAAGTGCCAGCTAACCTCTCCCTGTCTCCGGTCTGGAAGCTCAGCAGGACTGGACGGTGCGGAGTCACTTGACCACACACTCAGTAATAAGTTTTTAATGATAAAAGTACATGAACACACACGTGTGTTATATTATATTTATATATAATCATAATAACCGACATGGTAAAATTACGTCCCCTATAGAGGCTCTTAATTTCAGTTTCAATTACTTTTCAATTAATTGTCCAACCCTATTTGCCAGATTTGATAGCTTTTGATAATTTTACAGACAAAAGTTTTATACTTTGTGTAGGGCTGGGCATGTTAACGCATTATGATCGCGTTAACACATTTATTAATTAATGCCGACAATGATTTTATTGCACGTTATGTTATTGCATATTATTATTATTATTATTAATATTATTGTTGTTATTATTTTATTTATTTCCTTTTTTTTAAGTCCATTGCTCACTGGCTCTGAATACACATACAGTCATACCATGGGTCACAGGGAGGCTTCAGCAGACTACATTGGATGCACTAAGCAAGACAAGCGATAAAATGCCATAGCGAAGTGTATAGCTACTCCCTGTGTGTTGATATTATAGTATTGGGGAAGATGCCGATTTCAGGAAAATTCTTAACATCACAACATAGTCATTTGGCCCCGCGGGGTTGCTCTGCGCTGCTGAGTAAATGGCAGGCGCTCTATGGAGAATAACGGCTTCTGTGTGCTACACTGCTGTAGCCTATTTAACTTAAGTTAAAATTATACATAACTTTATAACTAACCTGATAGGCCTTCATCTACTTTTGCAAGGATGCTCTGCCGTGCGAATTCCCTCCTGTTGATGTCCTGATAACTATTCAGTAAACAGAAACAGATTCTTGAAACTCACAAACAGCGAGGATCAGTCTTTCAATGATTTGTACAAAATCATTGAAAAAAGTTCAAGACAATTCAGCTTCAGTGGAGGGCGTGTGCGTGAGGTTTTGCACATTTCCATGCGATTAATCACAAGAAAATGATGCGATTAAAAGTGATTTATTAATAATTTCTTTTAGGGGTTTTGATGCTAAATTTGAAATGAACAGACTATAGAGTTGATATTACTGATTTAGCCCAAAAGAGGAATTTCTTGTTTTAAACAAATCCCAAAACAAACAAGACTTTTTCTTATTTGTAGAATAACAGATTAGGTGGTTCTCTAAATTTCACTAGGTGTGCAGTATGTTGAAGAAATACTGTGAGCCAGGTTCAGGTATGAAGAAGTTTTGGAGACTGATGAAGACTTTACATAGCTTGGTTTATTAAGCCCAGCTGAGGGGATACAGTGCCCGCATACAACACATCAAATGCCGATACCAAATCTGAAGGATAGCATTTTTCATCTTTAACTGGCCTTAACAACAAATCTATCTGATGTTTCTTCTCAATGCTACATCATATTGAAATCTAGTACTATCCATGAATTGTACTCTAATCTGTGGCGAAACTTTGTGTGATTCCCAGAGAACACTGCTATCTGGTCACACCTGAGCTACTATCTCTATCTTATCAGTCTAACTGTCTAACAAGGACTGTTACATGAGAGAATTTACTAAAGCTGGAAGGTCAGTGAACACACACTTGTGAGGTCAGCTAATGTCTCCAAGCTAGACCTGTCTTACCTTTCCCTGTTATATCAATTAAGCCCCTTTAAGAACATACATAACATAGTACATGCGTTAATTGAGTATATTAGCAGGCACTGTCAGTTGAAAGCACACACAAAGAGATACATCAGCAGACTAACTAACTCTAATTGACTATTTAATTTTTTTAAAAATATCTTCTCTTTTTGGTAGAATATAAATGTAGTAGTTGTTTCTCTCTATGTGTCCCTAAACCTTTTTACAGAGTTTTCAGAACCAACAGTATGAAGTCTGAAGTGTTTCCTCTACGTGGAACTTGTAGTTTATTTGTTTTGTATTCCACCTCAGAAGATGACATTTTGGAGACAAGGCGTTTTTGATCATATTTTCCATTTTCCACATCACAGGCTGCTCACCACACCCTTCACTCATTCGCTCTTCTTTGCGTCTGTTCCCCTATCTCACATTCATCATTTCTACAAGTTTCATCCAAATCTAATCAGCAAAAATATTGTGTGTGACAGGCAGAAAAATAAATGAGCAAACAAATGAATGGATGTGGGGACTGACACTCTCTGCACCATTTTGAAGAAAACCCTTCCAGACAAAATGCACACTTTGGTATCTTTTGTACAGATAAGGTAATTGTGTAATTCGCCACAGTGGGAATGGCAGTAGCTGAATCCTATCAGGCTTGTAATCCACATTAAGAACCTGCTGTTCAGAATTTCTGCTTTATTATTTGCAGGAGAGCTCCTTTCATTTCATTTTGTGGAATACAATTTAGTCACTCAAGATGGATAGACCTGTAGACGCTGCAGCATCTCTCTTTGGCCTCTTCCCATACTGGTCCCTCCTCACTGGCACTTCACCACAGTGTCACCTCAGATAAACCCAAACTGGCAGCTGTGGAGGGCTCGCTTTATCAATGGGAAGGTTAAAAATAAGCAGGTAAACAGTGGGAGGCTCTTACCATCTCTTGTCATAAGATGAAAACAGCCGTCTCCGTGCTTTGTGATGGATGATGTGCTTGCCCAGCTGTGGTATTATATTAGTGTATGCATGATTCTGTACAAAGGCAAAAGATCTCAAAAGCAGTGAACATTTCTTACAGACAGAAAGGACACAATAGATAAAAAGAATAGAAATAGGTAAAGTAAGATTAGGTACATGGTGATTTTCTCCCTTTGGTTTAACCTCCCCAAAGGTTAAGGTGTGTCTAAAGTAAGGCTGGAACTAATGATTATTTTCATTATGATTATAGACAGTCCAAAAGACATTTAGGTTACTATTATAAGACCAGGAAAACCTCTAAATATTCACATTTGAGATCCTGGAACCCGATAATTTTTTGGTGGTTTAAATTAAAAAAACTACTACTATTTTACTTATTGCAGATTAAGTTTCTATCAACTTATCATTTTAGCTTTAGTCTAATGCAATCCTAAAAACAATAAAGAAAACCTAGTTCATATTCTAAAATAAGACATGAAGAAGCAACAAAACCTACATATAATTCAAATTTGTACAAAGTTTTCACCAACAGCAAAGCTTCTAGAAATGGTGGAGAATTGTAAGTTCATCAAACATTCACATTTTCTGTTGGAATAACTTTTAAGTCCACCTCCAGTCATCCTGTTTCATTTTGGGAAAGCTCTCTAGTGGATGGAATCAGATAGAGCTTATGTTTGTCACAGTTTAGCTTCGCTTGACGTCAGTTGTCAACAAACAGTGGAGCAGTGTTTGTTGAGATTAAATACCAGTTTAAGGTGTCTGTTGACAGTACATTTTTCAATGTGGTGACGCCAGCTGCAACAGATCATGTTCCAAGTTTGCGGATGTGAGCTTCTGAGTCTGTAGATACATTTTTCATGCCATTACTGTTTTTAACTTTCATCCAGTCAGGAAGAAGCAGAAAGGACTGAAGGTAAAGAGACAGGGGGAGAGGTAGCCAGTCAGAGAGAGAGGAGGGGAAGCCAGGGGAACATAAAGGAAGTGAATCATAAGATTACTTTATTTGGACCATTTGTGTAAAGCAGGGAGGCCTGCTTATATACCTGTATATGTGTTTGTTTGTGTGGGTTTGGGATGCAAAAGGCGTCCACCAGCCGGCTCTGCAGATGTGGATGGTTCTGCTAGATTGATTCTCATCCCCTGAGAGAGAGTTGGTGTGTGTTTGTGTGTGTTTGTAACAGAAAGAGATCTATGCCCAGCTCAGTGCCCTACCACTGTTTGTTTAAATTTCCTCTGCACTTCTTCATTCCCCTCCCTCTTCTCAAAACCATCCATTCTTTTCTCTCTGCACAGCCGTCCCTTCTTCCCTGCTGTCACTAACCAATGCTGCCTTTTCCTAATAAGGGGAAAACTGTGGGGCACTCAAACACTCATTTTCATGCAGGAGGCAGGTGTACTATGTTTGAGGTGGGGAGGGGGGTGTAACAATTAAAAATATATTTATGGTTCAGTTAGCTGTCTTTGCTCTCTCTCTCTCACTCACCAACTTGTGACATCTTTCTTAATTCCAGTCAATCTGAAGGGGTCACAACTCATGTCATTGAAACTTGACCTCTTTACCTTGGTCTATTTGGTATTTGGCCATTTTTATTCCATGATTTAGTAATAGAAAAAGACAATAAGTCGCAGACTTGTGTGTCTTTGATTGGTGATGCCCACAGATCAATCTGTGCCGGCAGCCTCATGTGAATGGATCCTATGTAAATTCGGTTGTTTGTTGAGCTGCAAAAGTTACTTATTTGAATTGTGGATCAGCAGAACTGTTTTGATTGTCTGTTAATCTATTTAAGCAGAAATGACAAATATTCTATGGTTTCAGTGCCTTAGATGTGAGATACCGCTAGGCCAAATTACTACTTGCAAAAAAATAAATGTTGGGCTTACGCAACCATCCATGTGTCTGCTTTTTGTGGCAACTACTTCATAAAAATCTAATTAAACCACTATTATTTTGTCTTATTGTAATTCATATACAGCATATTACTGTATTATATGATGTGTCTGTCTTTCCCACTTTAATGTATGCTTTATGGGACAGATGATGTCAGCGATCTGTGAGACCAACTGAATAACAAGTGTGTGTGTGTGTGTCAAAGATTTTGCACATTCATTTATATTATATTCGTATTGTATGTCCCAGTGTTTTTCTCTGTAATCACATTCCCTCCTGTCGGCTAAGTTGAGTAAAACCCCTCATTTCCCATGAGGTCCGACTCTAATGGTGTTTATTACAGCTGCAGATTCAAATTGAGTAATTTTGCTGATTCTGGTGTGAGTATCAGCAAGATGGGGAACATCTGTCTGTGGCTCATTTTAAATCTTACCCTCCCTTTCTGCATGCCTCTGTCTGCCTCTTTATCTGACAGTCTGAATACTAATGTTGCTTAAGTTACGTTTATTTATCTACTTCCAGCATGGGGCAGAAACCACAACCACCAACACACAAAAACACACTTGTTTTCCAGCACTAGCTCTGTAATTGACACATCAAAGACTTTTTTATTCTTTTTTTGTTTTGTTTACACTTCTTTGTTAACTTATTTTACATTTTAGTGTGTGTACAATTTCTTCAAGCATTTTATTATTCAAACCATCTCTGTTCTATCTCTTGTTAGTTGAAAGACACAAACCATCCCTCTCCCTTGTTAGAAATCTTTCCTCTCGCTCCTGAAAGCTCTAACACTTTCATTAATTCTGTAAAGAAATGTGTCCTTTTAAATCATGCAGACCACCCTGGTGCAGCGTGGGTGGTTTATATACATAAGCGTTAAAGCATATCCAATATTTAGATTACTGTTGATTATTCGTGTTGAGATTTGATATGAGGAGGATGAGATTTGATATGTGATTGTAAAGATCTGTGATTACAAATCCATGTTATTATTTTCAATGCTTAATTTGTTTAAAAATAAAATGATCAGAAAAGAATATAAACTTTATTTAATGTGAAGGTGTGGAGTCCTGCAGTTCTTAGAGGCCAAGAATGCGAATCCGTAGACATGCTTGCTGCTCTGTGAGGCTGTAAGAACGGTGCTTTGAGCTAAAAGCTAATGTCAGTATGTTAACATGTTCACAGTGAAAATGCTAACATGCTGATGTTTAGCAGGTATTATGTTTAATAAGATATTTACTATCTTAGTTTAGTGTGTTAGCACACTAACATTTGCTAATTAACTTTAGGCACAAAGTACATGTGAGGCTGATGGGAATATCATCACTGTTGCCAGATTGGGTTCGATCCAGATATCTTTTATTAAATTTGGCAGCTAAAAATAGTTTTGGGGCGGGTTGTGATAATATGGGTTTCTGTTTGGATAGTTTGGGCGGATTCCACTTATGAAAGGGAAGGCTATATTCCAATAAATCAGCCACTCTTTGATTTTGATCCGTTTTTATTTAGATATGTGTGTGTGTGTGTGTGTGTGTGTGTGTGTGTGTGTGTGTGTGTGTGTGTATACACATCCCATCCCCAGAGCCGCTCCACTCCGCTAGCATGGTTTCAAAAAACTAAGACTGCTTCCATATCAGTTATTTACCGAGGGAATTACAAGGTGTATTTTGTTAAGTGTTATCTTCTTCCATCTGTCTCTTCTGTGTCTTTTTTTTTGAGAAAAATATTCATTAAACATTTACTTAAAAGTTTTCACCTTCTCATTTTCACATGTCCTTGGGGGAAAAAAAATTAATTTGCTCTTTTTAAAATCACTATACATGATCACTGATTCAATATTTTGTTTACTCAGTTTATAAAAAATATTACAGACATGTTTTTTTTAATTTCAAAAAATCTTTTGTTTTAACAAAAAAAATGGCCTGGCTCAAAAATAACCAGATAGGAATAATCTGAAACCTTGCATGTCATGTTTTAGCTGGTGGAGTTTTGCAGATACCAACGATATGTACAAATGTTCAGAATGTGATGAAAGGTGTATTGGTTCCCTGAAGCAATTTAACAAATAACCTCTGTTTGTTGTCTCAACTCTTTTATCCTCTTTCTCACCTTTAGGTGACATGTAATTGTTTCACCATCAGTGATGGAGAGCTGCAAGAGATTGGAGTTGGGCTGTATCCTAGGTAACACCAATAGACACACACACACACACACACACACACACACACACACACACACACACACACACACACACACACACACACACACACA
>JAPMOB010116785.1:0-10086 GCA_029875015.1 Lepomis gibbosus | reverse complement strand
GTTTGTTTCCAAATGGAAACCAATGTGTCCAGTATGATTAAGTTTTTTCCTGAATGGCATTAGTATTGTAGTAGATTTAAAGGCTAGCTTTTTTGTAAAGTGTGAATAAAAGATGTATCTCATGTTTCCTTTCTAAAAAGATATTGAATTGTGTTGTTGTTGTGTAAATCATGAATTCTATGATGGTGTTTTGTTTGCTGCATTGTTTTTACTCAATATATTTCCCCCCTCCCCATATTTCCATCACAAACCAAATCCTTTGTAGAAATCATGACGAGACATAGTTTGGGTTTATTTAGAGGAGTTGAATGTTCCTGATCATGCCTCGTAGAATGAAGGATTTCGTGCATATCGGAGGAAACGTACCTAAATTAATACCTAAAAAAAGAAACAGCACAGGGGTATTCAGTTTATTTGTTCTTTTTTACTTTCAGCTTTATTTTGGATGTTGCATGGCACTAGCTGGAGAGTGCTAGTGCCTGTAGGGTTAGGGCAGCAGAGCTGTCTTCAGTACTAGAGAACACTGTTCTGACTGGTGTAAAACGTGTTTGTAAGACTAAGCTAATGAACTGCCGCTGGTCGCTAGACTGGTCATGTGATGACTGAGTACTACTAGTCCATCTCACTCTGTTCTTGTGCATCACAGTGGATAAATCTGTTACACTAGTTAGCTACTATTGATAGTCACTGATTTGACTCTTAAATCTTCTTTGGTTGTTGATTTCCCCTCTGCCCTGCCCTCTACATCACCCACTTTTTAAAACCAGACTATGGCTTCTGACTGAAAAGCTGGTGAACCATTGAGCTGAGTTATGTCACCCTGTAACCTTCAGAGAGTGATCACATTGTTGGCTTTGTACTTTCACTGTTGCATTGTGTTTCATAGTTGGCTTGTTTAGGCGTACAGTGATTATATTTTTTTTCCCAGGCTGCACCTCTTTGTAACGGTGCACACCAAAGCTGCTTGTAGTTGAGTTCTCTGTTGTAGAGCGCATTCTCTCACCAAACAGTCACATTTTTCTCCGAAATCATAGTATTCACGAAATGTAGGGCTGTTAAGGAAAGCAAGGTACTTTTTGTCCTTTTCCTTGAATCACATGAACACATTTGCATCCATATTTGTACTTGTCACCCTTTTTGGAGTTTGGTTTCGCGACCCATCGTCTCATTTTAAATACATCCTTTTCCAAAACAAAAAACAAAAAAAAACTTGGCAATAATAACCAGAAACGTTCAACACACACACTCAGAATGGGTTTTTAAATATTTTATCTGGAAAATGTAGCTATTTCGCCTTTCAAACTGTGGTCGTCGTTTTGCTTTTTGAACACACATCTACAACCTCCCAGACAGTTTTGTTACCTGAACACCTTTTTTTGATCTCATCCATCTTGTATATTTGCTCATCTCCTTCTCCCTGCTGATCTAGTGGTAGTTGTTCAATGATCAGGATTGTCTATCTGTAGTCAGCTGAGTACATATATTGATCTGTGTCACTGTGTATATGCACTGGACCAACTATTGTTTACCATTCATGAAATACCAGCAAAAAAAAGAATGACAAAACACTTGCACAATGTTGTAGAATGTTCATTAACCCAGATGAGAAATCAAGGCAGCTGTTTTCAAATCAACACATACTGTTTTAAAAATAAACTGAATGGTAAACAATGCTTTCTGTTGTACCCCTTAGCCGTCCTCTTGATTCTCTTTGGACTAGTTTTGTTCTTTTATTTTTTCTGTTTGACTACAGGTTCTGCTTTTTTCCTTTACACCTACCTATGTATTTTCCTACTTCTGGTTGAAAATAAATTCTATATTATCTGTTTCAAGCTGTGTCATCTCTTATTCTTTGCAATGGATATTGAAAATAAATTCTATATCTGTTCTCCTTGTATTGCCTCCTTTTGTTTGATGATTTTTTTCTCCCATTTTTTTCAGATTCTTTCTCAGTCTTGTATCACTTTAGACGCATCAAAGTGACTATAGTTGGTGTTTCTAGTGTTCACTTTCTTCTCTTGCTCAGTCCAGTGACCTTATCAGCCATCCCAAATGTACAAAACATGCTGTGAAAGCAAGCAGGCTAGTAGCTCATACCCGTTAGTGACCCATGTCTCACATTTTACACAGTGGCAAAGCTTTACTCAGTGAGCACTGTCTGGTGTTTGATGCTGGAGAAGCAAGTGTGTCAAACAGCTGGTGGAGGCTGGATTATGAGGCCCAGGAGTATGTAGGTTTCCATTAAACTAAATTCTGCAGCAGTTTAATTAAATGGTGTGAATTTCAGTGGGTGTTTGGTTGAAATAAAAACCTGCACCCTCACAAGTCTGACACAGACAAGTGGGTTAGAGATGCTGTCCTAGTTGAAGCCTCTGTGTCAGCACCCCCTGAAGTGTCCTTCAGCGCGACCATTATCAGCACCATGTGTGCTGTTTTGTAGCCGAGCCTGACCTTTGATTTTCCTCCATGACGGCAAATAAAGAGAATCTCCCATTGGGATCAATAAAGTTTAACATTAACATTTAATACCTAAAATAGCCTGGGGATGACAGTTTGTGTATCATCAACTGTGGACACACGGTGGAGCCAGAGGATAACCTCCAAACAGGCTCTGAAAACTGATCCGTACATGTCGTCTCCTGGAGGAGTTACAACCCCAGATCGGAAGGGGTCACCGATGGTTCATAACATCAGCTGGAGGGAGCAGGCGTGAGAGGAAGTTGAGCGGGAAAGTTCATTTCAAACACAGTAGCACAATAATTATACTCCAGGGTTTTATCAAATGCCAGTAGAGTGTATAGGAAATCACACTGTGTAACATTTGAGTGGCTTAAATAAATATTGTTGACACAGCAATTAGAGATGCTAATGATTACAGGGGTGTTAGTGTGTGTATAAACAGTATGTTGTTTGTGTGCCGACTGAGCAGTGTTGACACTTTTCCAGAGCTTCGTCTGAGCTGTCCTGATAAGTCTATTCATCACTTCGCAGACCAACATAAAATTATTCGTCAACAGTTTTGGTAGTTAAGCCATTTAGTAAAATAAATGATGTAATTTATCAAGCAAAAATGGCAAAAATTCAATGTTCCCAGCTTCTCAGATGTAAGGAGGTGCTTATCTCACTGTAATAGGCATATGTGTAGCTTAATACCTGTCAGTGTTTTACTGATCAGATCAATACAAGCTATTTCAAAACGTCCCGTTGATCTGGGAAGTTGTGATGTGTGTCTTTAAAAGGCAAAACAATTTGTAGATTAATTAAAAAATACTAATTGACATAATTGACAGATGAACACTCCTGATGTATTTGTATTGTGTGTACTCCTCTTGCCCTAATGGTAAAGAATAAATTCCCACCCTTGCTAAATTTTAAACCAGAAATCCATCTTGACTGAATACACCTGCCGTTCACAGTATTTATTCATTCTTTGAAAAATCTGCCAACACTGTGCTGTAAAAATGTAACTTAGGTCGGTTTCTCAGATGCCAAACCCAAGAACAGATCAAATTTGACCAGTAGGACAACATGAGGGTTGATCAGTAATGACAATTTTTATTTGCATGCGTAGATCTAAGTAGAAGTAGAATATTTGCCTTATCAGTTCAACACTCTGTGAACTTGTCTGTCTTCCTCATGCTTGGCCTGCCATGAAACAACAGTTAGTTCTGGTAGGAATGTTGCACAACTAAGCCTTTAATCAATACAGTATTCACTGTGGTCTATTGGTTGTTGACTGTGCAAACTGATTAAAATTTCCTTTAAACTGTTGGGTGTGGTACATTTTGCAGAACATAGTGCACAAGTGCTGCAGCTGTGTCCATGATAATTAGTACCAGTCAACAGACCTGCCGGGATGTGAGCCACCACCTCTCCTTCATAAAGGGCCAGCACGTGATTTAGTGGTCACAGAAGAAACACTGAGAGACTCACGAACAAGTGGAGCCAAACTTTAACAGATGCCCACAGGAGAGACAGCAACAAATAATGATAAAGTGATACAAACTTCTGCAGAGCAAAATAATTTCAATAGATCTGTATTTAGTTTTTAGCACACACACACACACACACACACACACACACACATCTATACATAGTCAATAACACAGCAGAAGTTCCGTGCAAAGAGCCACAAGGCTTCCTATTATTACCCTGAAATGGACTGTGACAGTAAATATAATTAGCACCTGATTGTGCACATATGTCAACCAGGGGCTTTTTAACATACTGCCATAATTCAGTGGAGTTAATGTGTTTAAAATGAGAGTTAGGAAGTTGAATGAGAATATCAAAGGCTGTCCAAGATGCAAATTTTCCTTCTTAAGGGCATGAAGTACTTCTTGTTTTTAAATAGAATTTTCTTCCAGAAATGTCTGTTCAAATCTGTTTTTGCGTGAGCGTACATTGGAGAGAATGAGGGAGTTTTTTGTTTAGTACAGAGATAAAGAAAGGAGGGGGGTATCAGATTCCTCTTGACTTCACCTCAATGTTTGTGGACTATCTTTCTTGTGTTGACGTGGCAGCATGATTGCAAAGCCTGTAAAGTCCTTTGCAGATGTGGACTACTTCTATCTCTCATCTCTTGCTCCTGCTTGTTTTCTTCCTTCTCTATATCCTGCTTTATTCCTCCTCCCCAACTCAATTATCCATTTTTTTATCCTTTTCCTCTGGAATTCCCACTACTGGGTCTGAGTGTGTGTCTGTGCATTACTACTAGGCCAGTTGCCTATGTGATGTTCAGCCAACTCCTCTCTAACGCACTCAGAATATTTCTTTGGGTTCCATGGTCATTTATTCAAGTAAGCTCCAGAAATGAGCACATGAAATATAGAGCTGTGTGTGTGCTGGACCTGCCAGACTAGACACACAGCCAACACAGCAGACTGGTCCTCCTCTTTAACCTGAAATTTCCTGAGAATTTTTCACCTCAGAACAATCCAGATCAGATTAACAGTGAACTGTTACAGTGACAGAAAACAGTGAAACATTTTGGAGCAACTTTAACTAAACTGAATATTGCTTGGCAATAGCTTTTATTGTGGAGCGAATGACACCTGAGCATTTGTTGCCTGTAAAACAGCACATGCTTATGTCAGTGCGTGTGTGTGTTTTGTTACTCTTGTTAAACCATGGGGTGTGGCTTTGTCCCATTAGAGAGGAAGGAGAGACTGGAGAGTTATGTGCTCTGGCCAGCAGCAGCTTTAGATGGAGGATGTGCACTGTAAAACATTGTAAGCTAGTTTAACTTTAAAAAGATGATTTTCCCTGCTGCCTTAAAAATGTGAGTTAACTGCATTCAACTTAAATAATTAGTTAAAATTTTTCTCATGAGTTACTTAAAACTAACTGATGTAAGTTCAGTAGAGAAAACAAATATTTAGTAAAATAAATCAAGAACTGCTGATTGGTAGTGACCAGGCACGCACCACCGAACTGGAAAAGGCAGATGATTTTTCTCACACTTTCTACAACACTGTCAGTTAGCTGTGACTGTTTTTGACAGTTTGTCTCTGAATATCGTTGTCCAATCAGCGTCAGGCCGTGTTCCATGGAGTCCCGCCCCTTTCGGGGGGATTTCAATCTGGTTGAAAATTTCCCAGATCGCTCTCATAGACTTTTATGTAAAGCTTTTTTTTTTTCGAGCTGCGGGTGCTGCAATTCAATCTCTATGGCTGCCGGTGGGGCTTGCACTTAAATGTTTACGTCATGTGCCCAGCAGAAAAGCTATGCTTCTGCCACCTGAGAATGGCTCAGCAGTCCACCAGCTTGTTGCTCTCACTACAATCGGCTGCTGTTTCAACAAAACGTACGTTCCAGCTGAAAATTCAGCTGTGGTGTTGTGTCGGGAGATGGAGTGACTTAACCAGCGGCGAATAAGACATAGTATAAATATGTTATTTGTTAAGCTATGAGGAGAGGAAAAGTCCACTAGCCACTAGGCTAATTTATGCAGTTTAAAATGTCATCGGCTTAAGCTAATAATTATAAACATAAGAAAAATTTTGACATTTACGCTTGTTAAATGTGATTGTTATTAAGGCATGTTTTATATGTGGTAGTGGAGTCAATTTAAAGTTAACTTTTCTGTACTTAACCAGTACAATTATTTAATGTGTTTATGTATTTTATTGCCAAAACCCACAGAAGAAAGAAGAGGTAGCAATCACTGGCATCTTTGTCAGAGGAGGATAAAAAGAAGAAGAAATGGACAAAGGAGGGAAACACAGAAAATAACCCAAAACCAAACATTCAAGATTTTTCACTTTCTGCTTACCTTATTAGTCTTATTAGTGTAATGTGTGTAAAGAATAGAAATAAATACTAGATTAATACACCAATAAACATTTAAGATTAGCTATGTTTGATTCACCTTCATATATGTGATATTACTATATTTTTACTGTCTTACTTGAGACAGGTAAGCTTGTTTTCTACTCCAGCCTGTCCCTTAACTGCAGTGCAGTATGAACTGTAAATAATTTCATTAATTGCACATTATAAGCCCCGGCCTGCTTTATTCTGGATTTGTTGTACCTATATAAAAGGTTTGTCATAGCTAAATCAAATGATTGTGAGAGTCTTTTTTCATTAACTAAAGTAGTTGGCTTTTCATCCAAAGGTCTTTGAGGGTGAACTGAAAAATGGTAACCCATCTGTAGTTGATCACAATTGAATGATCATTCATTGGAGACATTGATAATGAACTTCAGGATGTAACTGTCCACAAATGCTGTACAGTATGTAGCCTAAGGCCCTGTGTCTTTTTTCAATTCATTCCAACGGGAGCGCCGTGTTTTTACAAGCTGGTGAAAAAGCCAGCAGCATGACGAGGCGCTGAGCGTTTTTTCCGCGCTGGGCTCTGAGCACTGAGTGTATTTTTCTGGTCGCTGAGAGTTGAAAAATGTGGGAAAAAACGCTGCGCTCGTCAGCTGTCCAATCACAGTATTGGAGGGGCAGGACAAATACTACAGCATAGCAGCGGTTATTATCCTGGAACAGGCTTCGTCTAACCTCAGGTCTTGAACTAAACGGTGGTACTTGCTGATATGTTTCCTCGCCCACAAAATCTCATGAACCCACATACCGCGAGTCTGTCCTCTCTCTCTACCTGCTTCAGCCTTCTCTTCAAACAGAGCAAGGGCCAGAGCAAGCACTGTACTCTGTGTTGACATTTTTACATCCAGTAAAGTTAGGTAGAACTACTTGCAATAAATGTTATCATAGCAACCAAAGCAGTCAAAACGCTGCTCCTTAAAAATGCCCGCTAGCGCTCCCTGCTGTACGTTTTCAGAACAGCAGCAGGCGTTTTCAGCTGGTGTAAAACGCTTTGGTGGACACGGGCCCTTAGGAACAATCCTTGTCTTAAAGCTGACTTAGACCATTGAACTGATCACCTTAGCCATTATCGCCAACAGTCGCCCCCCATGAGAGATTTAGCAGGATCACTATACTGACACATGGTATATTATCATCTGCTTTGGATTTACATCTTCACTTTAATGTAGTGCTGAATAAACAATTCATTAAGTTGGATATGTTCTGGGTCTGCACTGGTATATACAGCCTCCAGGAAACGCCATGTCCAACACTGACAAAGGCTCTTGTCTTCTCCTGCCCACACTACCAAACTAACTGCCCGCAACACATTAGCAGGCTAGTATACGGGCTAGCTTGTTAGCAGTAAGCTAATCATAGAAAAAGTTAATTCTACTAAACTCAAAAGCTGTAACAAACAGTTGGTGGTGGAACAATTCTGAAATTTATGAAATGAATGTATATAATGTATGTATGGTTATATTTACATTGAAGTTAATAGTAAAAGATTTGTTGATTCCGCTTAAATGTTCACGAGATTCCTGTCTGATTTTTTACAGTGTGTGTTTGTGTGTGTGTGTGTGTGTGTTTGTGTGTATGTGTGTGTGTGTTTTAGGGCTTTTTCCTGTAAGAGCAGGGTGGCCAGGTGGCATCCAAGCCAGATGTGATGCATTAACTGAAGTCACCTGTTGTCAGGCTGCGGTGAGGTTAAACTTACCAGACTGGAGAAGAGAAACCCAAAACATAGCTTGAGCTGTTATCTAATGGTTACCTTCTTGTTGAACAGTTCACATGTGAAGAAGGTAGCACATAATGGAAAATCATGTGAAATGTCTTTTTTGAATGTTCTGTCCAGTGCCCCATCCAAGTTTCTTTATTTACACTCATCCTACGGCCGTTTCATTGCTCAGTTTTATTGTTATGATTTTGGACGAGCCCCCTTTAACATATTTTAAGATGTCATGTGCTGTTTATGTCATGGGTCATAAAAAACATCATAAAATGTCTGCGCAATGCGGAAAGGCTCTAAACTTAGGTATGGCTGCAGACTTGCTTTGGTGAGCAGTATCTGTGAGATTGATGTTTTCAGCAGTCAACTCCAACATAGATAATACTGTCCTGCTGAATGCAGTAATTCAAGAGCTGTTGTGGCGCCTCCTGATTTAAGTTATTCTGAAAGGATGAAGGTAGATATTTTATGCCACAAGAACAAAAGCAATGAAATCACAGGAATGAATTGATTAAAAAAACATGTGTAGGCTGAGGCTCATATGAGAAGGGAAATAATGCAGCCTTGAAATACATCACACTAGTTGTATGACCTTGGTAGAAGAATTTTAAAGTAAATTAAAGAAAAACTGTTAAGCTTTTTTTTTTTTTTTACAAATATATCATTTGTTTTCCCTCTAAACACGTTGGGCAGATGACAGAAGAGGTACAACAGACATACAGACCCAACTGAGATGGAGGACGCACCGACCACCGAGCACACCTGCTCGCAAATCCACACATGAACAATCGGCAGCACCCCTGCCACCACCAACATGTATTATCCACAAAGAGTGCAGAAAAACAAGGCTGTGAGTCTGTGAAGTCATGCCAGGAATTCACAGCACGTATTTTGTGAAAAAAAACATGCCCTGATTTTTCTATAAACAATGCAATGTGCCATGTTTCCTGAGTTCATTTGTGAGAGGTCAAACTTGCAATGATCTAATTGCTTGTCAGCATTTTGATGGGTGGTTAAGTTGCACTTATTCATGGACATTCTTTAAAACATTTGTGCTAAATTGCTAAAAACCAACAATGACTTTGCACGACTTTAAAGGTCTTTTTGCAAATATACAATGTGAGGCTCAGTGTGTGCCTAATGATCCAAAGCTAATCAGAGACAGTGCCGTGTGGCCTCCCTGACTCTCTGAGATTAGACTACCTGTTGTACAAGGTGAGGGGAGCCTTCTCCACGGATACCCTGAAATTAGAGGTGAGAATTGGACAGTTTTTATCACTGTCTCTGTTTCTCTCTGTCTTTGTCAATAAGTCTCACAGCGTGGAGCATCTGGCGACTGAACACAGTGCGTTGGAACAGGGTCGCAACCCCTCGTCTCTCTCCAGTGAGCTGCCTCCGCGTGACAGTCTTTCTCTCTCTCTCTCTTTCTCTCTCTCTCTCTCCCTCTCTCTGTCTCCAGTGTTGGCAGTGCTAATTGTTCTCGGGGCTGGAGAGCATTCGTCTGTCACTCGAGGCCTGCACACTCGCATCTGTGGGTCACGGACTCCAGCACAGACTGGAGTAGAGTATGACAGCTCCTGTGCGTGTGTGTGTGTGTATGTGTGTGTGAGTTTCCAAAGCCTAATGAGTGTGAGAGGAGATGTTGATGGCCAAAGCCTTGGTTCAGGGAAACATGATGATGTGTTGCAAGAAAGAAAGAAAGAAAAAAAAGAAAGAAGAGACAATGCAAATAAGTTTAGCGTACAAGCAATAGGTAGCTGTCAGAAGCCACATCATTAGGTTTGTGATGTGTGCTTTCTTCTGAATGGCAGAACAGTGATCCCTGCCCACTTGTGATGCAATAAATTGTAGTTTAGTAAAGGAATTAGGGATGTCCAGATCCGATCACGAGATTGGAAATCGGGCCCGATCACGTTGTTTAAGACTCGATCGAAATCGAACATTACCTCCCGATCTGGACTCGGATATAAATGTATATATATATGTATATATAGATGTGCTTTGCAAACACTGTGGCACTTTTATTTTTGTATTTGTTTACA
>JAPMOB010116774.1:0-22356 GCA_029875015.1 Lepomis gibbosus | reverse complement strand
GTGTGTGTGTGTGTGTGTGTGTGTGTGTGTGTGTGTGTGTGTGTGTGTGTGTGTGCACGCATGTTTTTATTCTCCATACATGTCTGATCCATCGATGTGAGCCACACAGGCAGTTGCTCCAGAAAAGGCCACTCTCAGGACCCAGTAGTGCAGGAAAGCATTCGGGTCTCCAACCTGCATAGCAAAATAACACCGTGAGCTTCCAGACGGGACATGGCACGTGGTTCAAATTACACGGAGTCCCAATGACACACGAGCTCCTCTTTAAGCCATAAAGATTTAAATTTAGACGCTCACATTTATTGTCCTGTTGCCATGAGGCATAGGTGATATTCAATACGTATCCTAATGTGTGAATCTGCACTCAGGTCCTGCACACAGACCAAACTGAATGATTTGCAATTTGAGTCAAACTTCAATATCTACTACATTGTGCCAGTAAAAATTTATTTGTGCCTGATCGTCTAGTTGTTTAACAACTTGTCTACAGCACATGTAGAGAAACGGTATGCCATGAAACGTGTGTGAATTATAATTTGACAGTGCACTGCTGTGGCCTAACTTTTTTTTTTTTTTTTAAAAACAAACCAACCAAGAGGGGTAAACATGAAGTTATATAGACTAACAGGTAACTTGTTGATAGGACAGTTTTGGCGATTGTCATCCTGCATTATCAGGACCCAGATGGGGAAATCAAACTCTGAAGCATCTAATGCTTATGATCGGTGTATTTATGTTCTTCGGTGTTGTGAAAGACTTTTCCTTCTTTAAGGGTAATATCACAGTGGAAACCCTGTGGGTCGCATTAGGGTTATTAGCAGGGCTAAGGTAAGCCAAAAGGTCACTCCTGAGCCTGTGACTCTTCAAAGCAATAAGTTAAACGCTGTCTGTGTAGCTGACTTGACTGACGCAGCTGGCTTGATAAGGCTGAATTCTGGTCGATCTCCAAGGCAACACAAAGTCAAGATTAGCTTCATCTTGTTTCAGACTTGTCTCCCCTTATAAAGTGATGCATGTGACTTGATTGACAGACAACGTGACTTTAAGCCAAGTGTCTTGTTTTGAACAAATATCCAACAGAATCTTCACACATGCATAGATGGGAGAGCAAGAATATTTTACACTTAGTGAATCTCAGTAGGTATAGGAAGGATAAGTATCCCCTATCAGGATGTTTCCTTCAGATTTGGTTTTGGCATTGTCCTCACTCTGTACTGCTGTTGTCATTTTCTCCTCAGTCAAGCTTAATAAATAAATAATAAGAATAAATATTGCAGTGTAAGACATCCTGAGTTTCCAGAAACCTTCTTCATCAATAAGGGATGACCAGCTCACAAGAAGTTGCTTCACATGTGTCACAAAGAGTTCATGAAGAAATCAGTAACTATAAGCTTTCTTAGCATAATTAGACTCCAAATCGACTGCATGTTATGAATATGGTAGAGACAGGATGAAAAGAATGTGTCTTCTACAGAAATTACTCATCTGTGGAATCACTGTCACACACTTTTTACTCCAGCTGATCAACTGACAAAGTACACGGAGAACAAGCACGGGATGTTTAACTGCTTTTAACCAGGGGAAATACCTGAGCTGACGTGCATACATGGTTACCAAATGATGTACATCAATTATAAGATCGCTTCCAGAAGACATTTCACCATCAGCAGATGGATTTTTAGTAGTTTAGCTTTTGAAAGGAGGCTAAATTAACATAACTGAGTTTGTCCATCAGGCTAAACGAACTGTAGTAACCGGGAAAACGCACCAAGCAGGTTAAGCATGAAAGCTCCCTATGCCTTGTGACCTTAATTTACATGGATTTTACATTAACTAGTGTTAAAAGTGGGCCAAAATGTAAATAGGAAAATATAACTCAAGTTTTAATGTCAGTCATTTAAAATTAACGAAATATCTAGCAAATTCAGTGAAAGATACCCAGACTTTGACTTAGGAGTTGATTTTGATGGGTTGACTACTCATCCACAGCATAGCTGTAAAAGGCCCTGTTTCACTATGAGTAAAACCCAGAATTAAATCTCAAATCTACAAACATAGACTAATGTAAAGTCATGTTCACGGATTTACTCTGCAAAGTTGAAGAGAAACTCAGATGTCGGAAGACATCTGATTTCCATATTAACACAAGACACTTTCAGAAGAACCAGCAGCATTGTTTCACATTAAGACAGCAAACAGCTCCCACCTGAGCCTCCAGGGAAATGTCACTGTCCAGCCTCTTGAAAGCATTTATCAATGCCTCGCGGGTGTCTGGAACCTCGCCTGGGCTGAAAACAGAGACAGAGCAATCTGTGAAGACAGAGGTCATCGGCAGAGACAGACAACAGCACTATTGGCAAAACAACAGATGGGTCAGTGTTGGTGTGGGCGTGTTGCTACAAGGTAAAGAGAAATTAAGAAACCAGGAAGTCCAGTTTAAAATTCTAGCAAAAGAAACCGGACAGCAATTTATACCCTTTTGAAACAGGACTGTTAATGTTTTGTTTTTTTTGATTAAATGCTACAAAAGTAGGTACACATATTTTTGATAGGTCAAAGCAGTACAAAAGATGAACTAAGACCAGCTGTGTCCTGGTATCTGCCAGTGCCTAGAGAGTAACGTCGGTATATTCAACCTGGACCTTATTTTCCCATGTTTTTGTGTCAATGGACACAACATTTTTTTGAAATTGGTCCAGTATTGAGTGACCGCGTTGCAGTAATCCTTGAGGGCAAATGCGCTCCGTCAAAGTACGTCCACTAAAGTGCTTGTTGTTGCCAGTGACAGGCTAAAATTGTAAGTAATTGTGGAAAGGATCCCTACAGAGACAGAACATTTTTTTAAAGAGCAGGATCCTTCTTGTTTAACCAGAAACAGTCACTATATTGTTCTCGTCAAAGCCACCAGACTTCATTGATAAACAGCGGGAATTGCTGGTCTATTGCTGCTGTAGTCGATTAGTTTTTGTTTGTGCTATTGTATAACTTGGTGATTCAAAAGGGTTAAAAACACCCAAGTGACACAATAACCCAAGCAAACCGATGGACTATTTTTGTCAAGAGAGTCTGGTGGCTTTGACTAGAGCAATATAGCGACCGTTTCTGGTTAAACAAAAAGAATCTTACTCTTTCATAAAAAGGTATTTTTCGAGAGAAATCCTTTCCATAATGTTGTAAAAACTTACAATAACAAGTTGAGTCTGTCAGTGGCAACAACAAGCACTTTAGTGGACGTACTCTGACAGGGCGCAGTTGCCAGCAAGGACAGCGTTGCATCCCTGTCTCGCTGCTGCTGACTGCAGCCACTCACTCAATACTGGATCAATTTCAAAAACTGTTGTCCCAATTTGTCACATAGACGCAAAAACAGGGTTGGTCTAGGTTAAAACAGAAGTGACATTTAAATGATGGCACCCACAGATAATATAGTGGTCTCACTGAAAGTTAGCAAAGAAGCCGGCATGTTTGCCACAGTGCTGCTGTGTGTCCTGGTCCTCACCTGGTGAGATCTATTAACTCCTGCCAGTAGGTTCGGAGGCTGTTGAAGTAGAGAGTCTGAGCCTCCCTGCTGAAATAGTCATTGGGGTGTTTGTGCCACTGCAGGATGGGACTGAGGGCCCTGCCGGCCTCCACCGCTGCCTCGAGCTCACACAGTGTGTCGTGAGGCAGCAGAGACACTGCTATGTAGTAAAACAACCTTTCACTCAGCGCCTGGCAGAGAGGAAGAGAGTTGGAAAGCATTCCGAGGAGAAAGTAATATCAACAGGATACAGCTAGAATAAAAATATCAAAGAAACATCCTTTTTCCTCTATTCATTTGTTAATTGTAAAATTCAACTTAAATTATCATGACGAGCAGTATATGATCAGCTTTACCTGTGCACAGGCACAGCCAGCATGGCCGTCAAACACACCCAGCAACATTCCTCGTGTCTGCAGGCATGTGGCTGCACTTCGGCGGTCTTCTATAGGAGCGTTGGCTGGCAGTTGGTTACTCTCAAAACCCATCACTGATGACACATTTTTCCCATCAAACTCCGGCACCTAGAAGCACAACATATAAACATGCAAAGATGAAAACTTTAAATGCAGAGACGAAGAAAAGGGTTTTCTGCATGCATTTTCTGAATGACCCCACAAACCTTGAAGCTATACTCGTTGGCTTTCAGAATAGAGTTGACCTGCGGGGGAGAGAGAATGTAGCTGCGGAGCACTGAGGTTGTCTGGTAACTTCTTGAGTGCTGGGGGCTCTGAGAGGGCCGTCTTGAGGCAGGTCGTTGAGTGACGGGTCCTAACCGGGACTGGTGTTGTTGGCATGGTAACAGACTGGAGGCCAAGACCTTGGTGCGGGGCAAGACCCTGAGCAGCTGAGATGTCACAGGCATGGCTGAACATGCACTGCAGGCACATACACAAAGAGCATAAAAATCTGTTCAAGAGGCACACGTACAGAGCTCAGAGGCACAACAGTCAGAAAGCAACCACTTGACTTTCTAAGCACCAGTAAGCAAACAATGTCCAAACATTAAGAGATTATATGATAGGGTTTAGACATTTCGACAGGTAGGCAGTAGCAGGGTCTGAAACGCTAACTACAGGTAAGGATTTGGTGCCTAAGTAACCGAACATAATGCATTTGCCAGTAATATTTACTTTAAACCATAATATACTTATACTTTTTAAACTCTTGCCATTGTTCGCATATTTTCCCTGTGACTAATTCAGATCAAATCAGATTATAATAGGTTTAAACAGGTTGTTGATTAACTGGCTGTTGTACTGGAGAACTTTGCAGAAACCTAAACTTCTGGAAACTGTGACGGATGTTGATTTAACTTTATTTTCATTATGGCGCTGTTGAATTGTATTGCATTACACAGACAGGTGTTCTCATTATTTTGTCAAACGTATTTATATAAATGAGGGTAGGCTAACTAGAAAGCACCTCTCTGTATAATACAATACAGGCATATCACAGACTATATCCTCCATAGGGATATTATTATGCAAGAATTCGACAGCGGCTAACTTTTGTTACTAAAGTTTCAGGACGGTTCACTTGAAGACCTGAAGTCTCAAGAAAGTGCGTATTAGGAGAAAGTACCAGCTTTCAGCTTGAGTTGTCACTGTTCACCAACGACACATCCAGCTGGGCTGCACGCCCTGCTAAAAATAGTTTTGGAAAGAAGCTCAGCCCTGACATTTAGCAGTTGAGAAATGTTCGGCCATGACCCACTGAACTGGATCCTGCTTGCGTGTCTCTATTTAATCTGTCCTCGTTGCATAATTTAAGTGTATCTCAGAGTGAAGTCTTCACTTTTAGTCAGTCTAGTTTTGGCGAAAGATGCAGCAGCACGGGCGGTGACAACTTAGGTGAAAATCTACGTTGCTCAAATGTGCTAAGTGAAAACGTCATAGTAAAAGGCTGATTCTGCTGTGTTGGAGTAGGATGTGCGGCCAAAAACCCTCCCAAACTCAAACTGTATAAGAGTGAAACAGACCACAGAGGGGCCGCCCCAGCTCAGCTCTGAGGTCTGCAAGAAAGTTGCCATGTTTGTTGACATCACTAGCCTTACCTAGCTAGCAGCAAAGCAAGTCTACAAAACCGTAAGCCAACCTCAGAGCAGTTAGCGGGACTTGCAAACACATTCTCAGAGCCGAGTAAGGCTACCAAATAGTACCACGATATGATATTAACATGTAATGGCTAACGTTAGCTCTCCAGTGGATAGGCAGAGCAGCCAATTTCATGCTAATGGTTATAGCGGTTGGATGGTGGTGTTTGGGTTCCACCCACCAACTATCGTCAAACTGTATAATGTCTGCTCACATGAGACGAGACGAGCTGGAAAAAAGAAACCCCCTAGACTTAACAGTAAAGGGGGTGAATGAGCAAAATTCAGACTCACCTTAATCGGTGGATGTGTAGAAGTTACTGAAGTTCATAGCTGAACACCGACCCCTCTGGTCCGTACCATCTTATTTAACGACGATGCCTCTGGAGCGCCTCACCACAGACTGAACGCTGATTGGCCGAGCTCTGACAACCGTGATGGCGTCATGCCAACCCCACGCGCGTTGTTACTTTTCCCACCAGCGCCGACAACTCTGCCGCTGATTGGCTAGTACCCATTGCCTCCGTTGGTTAGGGTTGTCCGTCAAATGAGAGTTGTCGAAAATCTAAATAAGCTCATCCCACGCGCACGAAAAAGGGACTTTTAAAATCAGGTTAAATTTAATGTGACATCCACTCTCTGTAATCTGCAGCAAGGAAGGCATCTTATTTACTATCATTAATATGTTATAATAACATTTTGTTAAATAATTTGTAGTCCTATTATTCCCTATTAAAGAGCAAGATGGTTTCGAAAACAGCATTGTTTTGTAATCAAATAAAATGAATTACTCTTCTAGCAGCACCTTGCTGAATGCTGAACAGACACAAAAGTCTCCAGATACAAGAGACATTCCTAAATAATGATTAAGCTGTGCAAACAAACCACACAAAGGAATATGAGATTGTTCTGTAAACCATAAAGGGTTAAATATTTGCAGAAACAAATAGCTTGTGGCAAGTGGTTTTAACATTTTGGTGCTTTGGACGTTGGCTTTCTTAGTATGTTCCAATTGAAAATTCAAAGCATGTCTTTCTGTTTCAAGAAAACTTGACTCAATCTGAGCTTGCCCATAAAAAATGGGTGACGATTACTGCATAAAATAACTAATGGCTGATCCATAAAACATAAAAAACATGTAAAATCATATAGAAATCAAATGCTTCAATCAAATATTGTTGTCCAGAATTTTGCAATGGCCTAATATATCCTGAAAAGTTAAAGGTATAGGTATAGCACTATAATGGAAAAGCCTCTGAGAATTGACAAATTTACATAGTCTCACAATATATTTTGTTACGCATGAATATTTTTCTTTATGTCATCATGTGAATTCCATGATTATCATAATAAAATTGTGCTTTATTAAAATTAACCCAAAACAAGGCTGTCTTAATATCAAAACATTTTAATCAATAAAAACACAAACATCTTTACAAAATTATGAAATTTACGTATTGAAAAGCTGTAAAAATACAGTATATGTAAAGAAAAGTATAAAAAGCTGCACAAGCTGTGAACAGTAAACGTCTTTGAGAGAAATGCCACAAACAACACTGACGTGACCAATTACTACGCAGGGAAATTCATATCAGAAATCTCTTATCCACCAGAGTCTTGTTGACGAGGTTCCTTCTTCCTAGAGTGTTACGGATCAAGCGAAATATCTGTAATGAATGAGATGGTTTTCAATGCATGTCTTTTTTAGCACAGTGAAAAAAACATACTGGAAAAACAACAAATACTGACCATTTGCTGTACATATGTAAGCACGGCTGCAAGCACAAAGCTCTGAGATCCGAGGTCGACGACACAGAAGAACAAAGTGTCAAAGATCAGCAGTGTGGCCTCATTTCCATAAAACAACACATCACTGAAGGAGTGGGCCTCGTCTGCAGCGAGAAACGCAAACTGACATTATATACACACAAATAAAGAAAAAGACATGTACAACCAGTCTGAGCCCAGAGGTCATTACCATTGTAAAAGATGCTTTTTTCACTGGGTTCAAGGAACTCCATCCCTATGACCCTCTCAAACATCAGCTTGTCCTTCACTATATAATCCATGTCAGGGTGGGCCTGAGATGAAGAACGCAACATGGGAGACAGAACAAGCTTGTCTGTACAAAATATTTAATCATAAATAGACATACAATAAAGTCAAATCAAACTCTGCTAGGTTCAGTGTGTGAGTTTGTGTATGTGCATTTGTACTTACATGCTCTATTATGGATCCCAGGAAGTGGTTCATAGTTTGGTAGCCTCTGGTGTTCTGTTCAAACTGGTTCCCTGAGCTTGCGTCCATCAGCCGTGATGGCCCACTCCTCTGCAGCAGAGGGGATGAGCAAACATTTGAAGTGAAAATGGGGAATCAATTTTCTTTTTGTTCAGTGGTTTATAGCTCAATTAAGAAAAGCACACACTCTGTTGAGCGGCTCCCGTATCCTGTCATACTGCATCCGCAGACGGTTGGTAAGAGACACCTGAAAGGTCTGGACCTCTGTGTTGGGAAGTAAACCTCTTTTACCACACAGGGACTCCTTGAAATAACAAAAAACAAAACATAGAAATGAAGACAGAAGGAGGATGTATATAATGTGAAATCAATAAGGTCATAAACATGCCACAACACACAAGAGTAGGAGTACATACACTTTCTCTCTTCAGATTGTTGTTCATTTCCTCCATGTTTGTATCTGCATGACCATGCACTGAACGCCCATGGATATAGTAGCCAAAACAACGGTGAGACAACAGCAGCACAGAAATCTATCCAGAAAGATGGACAAAATACAATTATGTAAAACATTCCAGACAGATATACTGTTTGAATATAATATATACATTGCTACTTACATTACTGATGGAGCAGAGATCTACAAACTGACGGATTTTGTCCTCCACAAAGTGCTCGTAAAACACAGTGAAGAAAATCACCTGAAGGGATAAATGATATTTTTTAAAAAGGAGCTCTCCGCATTCATACTGTAATATTTCTCCTCATTTCCTAAGAAAGACAGGAAGAGGAGAGAGATCAAAGGGAAGTGAGGGAAGGAGGAGAGAAGAGTGAATGGTGGCAGTTTTACCTGAAGAAGTCCGATGCAGAGCCACAGCGTTGCTGCAAGACCGTAGCGCAGGATCAGACTGTATGAAGGTGTGTACACCTGTGAGGAGCGCTCTAAAGTTGACCAGGGGTCCCTCAGGGCCAGGTTAGAGAAACCTAGCACCTGAAGACAACAGGGTGACATGTCAGCAACGAGGAAAACAGTCATACCAAAAGTTTCAAAAAAGAACAGAGTTTACATGTTGGTGTAAGATGTACTTCAAGAAAGAAGAGCACAGCCATGATCTGAAAAGTTGGGCTGATCTTGCGGGTAGTCTGGATCTCGTTCCATTCATTGGCCACAAAGTAGGTCCTCCAGATACTGACCGGGGAGGGGTCGCGCTTAATCTCACCAGTCGCTAAAACAGTAGCAAATATGGTGAATGCAATAAGACAGCTGGCTAATTACTTTTTATGAAGGACTGTAAAACTCAAAGTAAATATGTTTGCACCTTGCACTGTCCTGCTACCTTTGGTTTGTGGCCTCTCCCAATCAATAAAGAATACATCAACTGTCACCTGAAGGATGAGCTTGTGAAGAAACTGGACAGCCTGGACACAAACACACAAAATCATAGCTTTTCATTTATCCTAATAGAAGCAAAAATAATACTGCTTATTTTTACATCTGCTCAGTGGGTGTCTAACCTTGAGAGCGAAGGCACAGCCGATGTACATCACAAACTGCTCCTCCTGAGCAGGTAGCGGTAACAGCACTGATACAAACTGTTGGGCCTAAACACACACATACATAAATGAATCCCACAAAGCAGCCATTATTAATGCCTCCAAAATCTATACATAAAAAATGTTCAGGCAAAGAAGGTAAAGGAGGAAAAAGACTTGCCTTTAATGTCTAAAGAGTCCAGAGAGGAAAGAAATGTAAAGCGAAGGCAAAGACAAGAAAAACACTTATGTTTGGAAAAAAATATACAGTTAAAAAGGGCTCAAGGGAAGAAAGACACATAAAGGAGATATGTGTACAAACAATAAAGATCACTCAAGTATGAAAAACACCACATCCTATAAAAGAAAGTCCAAAAGGAATTAGACTAACCTTGTAAAAGATGAGCCAGTAAAGTCCAGTTCCCACAGTGACGGCAAAGAAAACATTGGCCAGATCCCCGGCATAAAACAACAAAAAATTCAGCATAGTCTGAGGCAGAAGGAGGGAGACATTACTGACATTACTTCAAAGATTTACACCAACATATAGACATAAGTGGCCTTAATATTAAATACACCGTACCTCCACATCAATGAGCGGAGAGGCGATCCTCCTCTTCCAGCTGACTGTCTTCAGCAGAGAGTAAAGCACGGCCACACCACCCATCACACCTAGAGCAGTCTGTGCACACATAAACATATCAGAGCCACAGGTGATACTCTATCACTGTGTGCTGTGACATAAAAACTGAAAAGCTTCAGTCAGACATAAGAGATTTTTTGTTATATTAGACCATTAACAATAAACGCTTGATTCAATCATAAATGTCTACTCACATCTGTCTTTATGCGAGCCTCATTCTGATCCATCTCATACTCCACAGCGAACGATGTCTAGACACAGATACACGAGTTTAATCCATAAGCATGTGTGTATGGGATTGTATTGCTATCTTTGTGAGGACCCATTTCAGATTTTAAACAATTCTAGTGAGGAAATTCGTGCATAATGAGGACATTTTGGCCAATCCTCCCTACTTCAAAGGACTGTTAGGCGTTTAGTTGTGATGATTAATGTTAGGGGCTAAGAAATACATTAAGTCAATCAGGGTTATTGTGTGTGTGTGTGTGTGTGTGTGTGTGTGTGTGTGTGTGTGTTTACACGCTACTCACAGATACAGTTTGTGTATTGATATCCGTGATGGGAACATCTTTGTAGGTCACAGTCATTAGAGGGGGAAATACCTGTCCTTGCTGAGTTCGTGGAACTAGCTGGAACCTAAACACAAAAACATACTGTTACAGTTACAAAAGGAAGCTTCCACTCTCTTTTTCTTTATAATTTTATCATGGGGTTGTGCACATTGGGAGCCCACCTTATTTTGACACTGCTGGCAACACGGATGGCTTTAGGCAGGTTACTCATGCTTTTCTCTCTTCCACTCAGGGTGTCGACAAGAAACATACGTCTAGAGAGGTACCACGTATTTATGCTCTCTGTACAAAGACAAAATATATTAAAGCAATGTACACAAAAACAAACACACACTCTAAAAAATTTAACTCCACCTTGGTTGATGAAACGTCCATTGTATTGCTGGTTATAGACCAATGTAGGCAGGGGGAGAAGTTTTCTGTTCTCTCCTCCACCAAGGTCCATAAACACATCATAGAACAACGGCTCGGGATGGGCACCCATCAGTTCTGCTACTGAGAGATCACACTACACAAACACAAACAGCTCATAATACAGCCGGGCATTGCAAGAGAGTTTGTGCACCGTCTCTGAGTGAAATGAAAGAAGAAATACTCACACTTTGTTGGTAAGCGGTTCCAAAGCTGAAGGCTGCCGCCTGTTTGGTGGTTGTTTCTGGACAAAGCTAGAAGAGAGGAAGAGAAGTAGACATATTATGCATACTACTTACCAGTCTCCAATATGTTTATACTTTAATCACATGAAAATTTATTTTCATTTGGTCAGTAGTAACAACTTTTGTGTTGTTAACATGCAAAAGAGTGGTGGGCAACAATGATTGGGGTTCGGCCCTACCACCTACCTATCTGCGTAAACCAAGCATAATAAGTTACAATGCTCTCTGTATTCAGACTAAATATCCAATTTTATCATCACTTATTTAACATCTTACCTGGAGATTACCTCCTCCCACTTGTTCCCATCTGAGGAACTCTCCTCTGACATTATAGACAGCAGCAAGCAGCTTAATGTCAGTGTTCTGTCAGATAAACAGAATATGTCAATTAGAAGAACATTGTGCTCAATTTGTAGTATCATGAAATTAATAAAGTAATGTTTCTATAGAGGTATTCATTTCTTTTAGAGTCCTTTCTTTGTTATTTTGGTTCACTGTGATAACTGGAAGATTATTAAGGTTTATCACTTACCTTGTTTCTTCCTCTGAAACTGAACCCAATGGGTACAGGATCAGTCTGAAGTACTCGACTGGCCAGTCCTGGTTCATCTCCGTAGTAAAGCCATGGCAGATTAACTCTCCTGAAGACAGAGTAACTAATGTGCTTACTGTCCACTCTGGGTGAAATACAATTACAGTATAGGGGAATGAAATCTGCACAGAGAGCCCAATCTATACATATATGGTATGGTGTTGTTTATTACCAGTAGGAAATGTCTTGAGTTGAGCTTAAAGCAGCTCTAGATCTGAAGATGGTGTTAAAGAGACCACAGGCATCGGTGGACACGCCACTGAACGAGTGCATATTCATCACACACATGTTCCCGAGAGCCTGGCATGCCGTCAGGTTGGAGAAGATCTGTAACCACACAACTTGTTTATGTACAGCAGCTGAAACACACACAAAATGTTAAAGAAATACTCTATATAACTGTCATTATACAAGGTAAACATTTTGTCATCTTACAACAGGGTTGTAAGATGATTATGGGCTAGGACAAATGAAACAGCTACAACACAAAATCCTAAAATATACTCTTGTGTCATATTGACCACATCACTTGTAGCAGCATGTGGCTGTGACCAGAACCAGTGCTGCCTTCTGAAGATGGCAGAAAAATATTATTTTTCAATGAAAAAAGAGAGGCAATTACAAGGCAGGCTGCTGATGAGGAGTACAGGTTTTTCACAAACCAGTCAGACTGGACACTGAACTTCTGCAAGGGGAACAGAACAGAAAACACAATCAGAATGCACCAAAATAGACAAATATAAAGTGACCAGGTGAGAGAAGAGGAGACTTACCAACTGAGCATAATTGACACTGGGATTCACATTGGTGGAGAGGCTGTCTGGAGGGAAACACAATCCTCCTGCCTGGAAAAATCACATACCAGTCACTGATTGTTATTGAATGGTGTGTGTATGATGTTTCTAGGTGAGGGTATGAGGGTAGAGGGTCAGAGGAACTCACCAGGACATTAGGAGGGTTACACACACAGGAGGTGTTAATGAAGGAGACCTGACATCTATCACACCTGAAAGACAATTTTTCCATCTCTTATATACTGTACAAAGAAAAAAATCACACTTCCTTCACACTCTGACTATATGAGCACTATAAGAGCGACGCTAACTGCGCGTCCCTCCTAAGCAAGTTAAGCAGAACAAACAAAATATATCACAGAACAAATAATATCTGTCCTTGCAATGATAAGGGCACAGGCCAGTGCTTATGAGAGCCACAGAGGAAGGAAGACAGAGAAGTTACACTGCTCAAAATCACGAGAAGTGTCACAGAGGTGGACACATAACAAGAGACCCATTACCTGCTACAGGAATTTTAAAAAATGTTCTTTAGCTCTCATATTCTCTCAACAACTTTCGGTACAGTAACACATTTCACAGGACAGCTGTGGACAGGACAGGACAGGGCAGTTTATTTGCTTTCTGGCTTTATCAATTATATTGTGATTTAGGTTGAGAGTATGAATTATTGACTATTGATATTCCAATACGGTTCATATGCAGATCATATAATTTCTAAAAGGTACAACCTCAGATACCTTGAGTGGGAAACAGCTGAATACATCAGTGTTTCCACTGTATGGTACTGATACATACCGGTCTCCACTGCTGTTTGGTACAGACAAAGCAGGGGCGTTTCCATTACAGGGTTCACATCTGGCCTCATCCAAAAGATTTCCATTGACATCTCTCTCCACTGGGAAAAAACATTAAATATTCAGCCATTCATATGTAAAATACTAATATCAAGCAAGCACATTCAACATTAAACACTGTTTGTTAAATTCAGTCTTGCAGTTCATAAATTAGTCCTGTCGTTGGTGACTCACCCAGGACATTGCCTGTTTGGCACTGGCACTGGCCCTCATCAGTGAGACTGCCCACACAGCGAATACACCCAAACCCATCTTTAGTTACTGCCTGTAAGGAAAGATAAGAAGATATACCATTATTAATCCCCTGAAAGGGAAATTCAGGTTGACACAGCAGTACAGAGAAATGTAAAAGAACCGCTACAATGAAAGTAGAATCAGTAACAGTAACATTCTACGTACAAATATGTATAAATATATATACACACACTGTATACACACTTTACACAATCAATATACAATTAACAGTTTACGTAGATGTTTAAATATTTGCACACTACATAAAAACTACATAAAACCACTATCTATGGTTATACAACACAGTATAACAGTTATTTACAATCAGATGTATGATGGTCAAAGTATGATCAAGAATCAAGAATAGAGTCATTTTTTACAGTTTAGCAAAGTTTTACAAATGGTATTAGAAATTGTGTAGGGAGTGTGTGTGCATTATCTACAGCATAAAGTGAGATGAACAGGAAACAAAGACATTCAAGATAAACTGCACATACAGGCTTGTCAGTGGGACATTGCTGACAAGTAATGGACGCCTTATCAGTGGTGAGAGTTTGGTAGCCAGTTTTGCAAATGCAGCTCAGTCCTGCAAGAAGAAAGAAACCAGTGCAGAGTTAGAGAGAACACACGATGTAGTAGTGTTGAGCTTTGATATTAATTTATTAACAAAACTCAGCTGCGTCTTCTTTGTAGTAATTGTAATAAAAACCCATTAATGTGATGGAAACCCATTTACCCATAATCAGTTTATGATTAGAGCTAATCATTCTTGGTATCAATTCATGATTATCAAACTGCTCTTATTATGCCATAATCAAGTTCTGATAACTAGCTGCTATAATTAATTGCAAGAGTAGGCACTGGGTAATCCAAGGTCGCATGTTATTAAAAGCAGAGTGAACAGGAAATCACCAGAACCTCTTGCCTTGAAATTTGCCTTTTTACTGCTCCACTTCCCTTTTCTCTAGTCTAATCCATCTGCATCGAAGACAGGCCATCTTTAGTAATGTATCAATTATACTTTGACTCCACTGGATGACAGATGTGAAGAAGCAGAAGTGAGAGACACTGGACTTAGCCTTATTTAAGGATTTTCTGGGAGTTACCTGAAGAAGAAAAGGAATCTTTCTTCATGAATTACCAAATTTGGGAGCATCATTATTGATCTGGATCTGAATTTGTTCTCACTCCAGCTAGCCACTTGCATGTCGGTTTGTTAGAGTATGTTAAAAAATATTTACTGCCCTCTCTAAATTATTATTTTATTTTACTGTACATTTTACCTTCTGATAAGTAATTACTGATTTGTTGCTTGAGAAAAAATCAAGTCTCTAGTAGTAGTAGTAGTAAATTGTAGTACTAACTCCTAAGGGGTGTAAGACATATAGAGTGTAGCTTATCAAAATGTAGTTTTATTGACTTAATAAGCAATAATCATTAGCTAAAAATTAAATTAGTAAAATGTACTTATTATGTTATCTTGGAAAGCAGCTGCCAACATATGTCTGCCACCTACTTTTACATGATTTGATGTTTCTTTTGCCTGCCTTTGAACTGACTTCTAGCAACAGACAGGTAGAATTTGAAAGTATCCGCAACTGTAAGCATCCTATCCCCTCCGGTCAAAGCCACTCCCTCTGAGTGCATGCAGGTAGGTAGCTAGGCTGAATGAAATTACTTTCTTTAATCTCAATAGCAAAGGTAGAAACTATCGTGATGGAAGCATCTAGAGGCAAGCGGTGGATCTGTCTCATAGATTGATTGAATGATAGAACTGCTTCCAGGACACGTTACACAAATCAACCAGAATCTGTGTTGGTGTCTAATTCACTGTCACAGACCTCTTTCAGAAAAACATTCCCTGGTAAAAATATACAGTAAGTCCTGTCTGATTTAGTTTAGGAGGACTATGGTCAAGGCTGGGCAATATTTAAATGTTATCGCTGACTTTCAGCTGTATTAAAATGTGATGATATATGAAGATATGATGTTGTTTATGTTATTATTGATATTAAATGATTGATTTCAGCCACTTTGCCCCAAACTAATGTTACTGTCTCTAAACAGCACACTGGCACTGTGTTCAGGGTGATTTTTTCTCATGTTGCCTAATGTTGGTCCTGAACTGATTTTGAATGTACCTTAGCCATTTTGCACCTAGCTGTTAGCTCATCAATTCATTGCGGTTTATTTGCGTCGTGCGTGGCAGACCACCTCACAGTTAAAGTTAATCTGTTTTAAAGTAAGACTAAGTAAATGTTTTCTTGGCAGAGTAACTTAACGTCAGTAAGATAAATCAGTTATTTGTATGATGGTAACTTCACTGACCTGTTGTGCTCCGTCGCTGATTTGGACCGCACCTTACACATGAGAGACTCGAGATATCAAAAAATTCTTCCACACTACAGTCTGTAGGAGCCTTAAAGGAGATGATAAACTGTTGGCAATTAAGTACATCCAGGCATATTAAAAGAAATAATGTTAGCGGCCCTTTGTATATGTTAACAGCATATGGTAGCGTCTCCGTCGCCATGGTAAACAACGGTCTTCCTTTTTACCCACAATCCTATTCACCCTGCGTGATGACGTTTAATCAAATTTATGTTTGCGTCCTACGTTTGCGTCACACAAAACAAAAATGAACATTGTCCGAAAGTTTCATTGTAATTTTATTATATCCAATTAAATTGAACTTTAGAGCCAGGAAAAAATAGTTTAGAGATATTCATAACTTTCTTTTTAACTGGAAATCACATTTATTTAGAAAGGGCTAAATCTTTATCTTCATCTGTAGCAGTTGCAGCTCAAACTTATGACAAACTAAACAAACTTATGATAAACTAAGTCAAATTGATATCTTTATATAGTCCAAGTTCATCTCATAAATTACAAAAAGATACAGTTCATCTTAGTGAAATAGAATATTTAACTTTGTTGAGGTTAGTAAATAATAATACCAATGATAATAATAGTAAGTAATAAGAACCTTTTTGGAAGAAGAACATTTTAAAGCTAGGTTGACTGTTAAAAAAAATAGTGTAATAATTGAGCTTACTTTCTTTTGGCTAATCTTTTGATTTTCAGTAAGTTTCCACAGTGTGTGAGTCATAGGGGACTTTTGGCAGGAAATGTAAGCGACAGCTTTGCAGCTGTATCTTATTCACTTCCTTGTGACGAAGAAAAAATAACATGATTGCATAAGCGAGAGAGAACGACATCATTAATAAGATTAAGTAAGTAAGATTTAAAAATGTGAACATCCAGAGAATATGAGATAGAACTTGATGGAATGCTAATGGAAATAAGTTTGAGTCACTGGGGGGCAGAAAAAGGAGGCTGCGAAGAGAAAAGAAACCCACAGAACTGAATCGGAGCTGTTCTCTTCATAAAATTAAATCATTTTCTAGCTGAGGATTGAGGTCAGTGTTTGGCTCATGGATCCAGACCATGTTGGCTGAAGAATATACAGAATAGAATAAAATTTTTGCACTGATTTTCTTGTGTCTGATCTGAAGGTTGCGGACTGATAACTGCATGTTTGTGGAGGTAAAAGGCATTTTTCTGACTGGATCTGGAAAGATCTATGTGATTGTTTTTAATCCAATAGCATAATTGTATGAATATGAAATGTATGTGTGGTGTCCAACAAAAGCTGCGATGATGTGTTGAGAGGAAACCCGCTTGACACTGTTCTTGATCATAAAAGTTTATTAAATTAAAGAGTCAAGCATCAATAATAAGCTCTGCAGCAGCTTGGAGAGTGACCCAGCCCGATGACCATTCTGTCTCACTGTACATCACACATAGCTTATATAGGATGTGTTTAGACATCTGTTAGGTACCAGAAAAGGGTTTAAGTCTGCAAGCACTGGACACTACATATTAAAATAAAGATATCATTGCTGTCACAAGTGGGAGATGTCTGTAGGCAATTAATCCAGTGCTGATCAATGCAGGGATCATTAAATGCTGTGTAACTTCTATTTCTCTTAAATTCATCCCCAAGGCGACACCATGCAAAATAGTTTATTTCTGTATATCATTTTATAAATTTTGTTTATAACGTCTGCTTTTGTGAGTAGTACTAAGGTAACTACAAACTTCAACTAATTTATAACCCTGTTATAAAATGATAAATAAATGTATGTTGAATTGCCCTGACTGTAGGCCACACTCCAGTCCAGTAGATGGCGGTAATGCGGCTTAAAAACAATTCAGGGCCAATGGACTTAAAAGGAGGGAAAAAAGTGCATTCCGCAGCTGAGCGTGGAGACAGTGGTAGACTAAATATTTTTTAGCACGTATTGTTAATGTCAGTCACGGATAATTTGAGACAGGACAACAGCAACTAACAAAACCCACACGTGGTGAGTATTTGTGCGCGTTTCGTGGAAACAGAAAACTTGTTTTCCCACATTTTCTACTTTTCTTTTCAGTGTTCTCGTATGACGCACGTGTTTCCCCTGACCGCGTATCTTGGGGTTATACCCAAGAATAACCTAACATAGCCTACAACTGATACATTTTTCTTTTGTGTGTGTGTTTCTCACCATCCATGTTTTTAATTTTCAGACACCACCTGGCCTGATATGAAAAATGACCATAATCCTGCGATTGCAAGGCCTTGATGTGAAGGCTGGTACTGAAGATATACGGACATTCTTTAAATGCTTTCACATACCAGATGGTGGCGTGTACATTGTGGGAGGAAGTCTCAGAGAGGCTTTTATTGCATTTACCACTGAGAGAGATGCCCAGCTTGCCATGCGGCTCACTGGAAATGTCCTCAAAGGGTCTAAGGTGACTCTACACATAAGCAACATGGAAGAGCTGGAGCACAAATTAAAGTCATTGTTAAAGAGAAAGAAACTTTCTCCTAAACCGCTTAAAGCCAAGAGACCTAAGCCATCTCCAGATGCAAGTCTGGTGCCTTTGAATGCACGGCCTCATAATCCCAAAACTGCAACTTCAACACCTACTACCGCATGGCAACTTGATCCCAGCACTGCAAATCCGTCACAGCCTCGTAACCCCAAAACTGTAGATTTATCACCTACAACATGGACTTGTGATCCCAACAGCGCAAATCTGCCACAGCCTCTTCATCCTGTTATTTCAAATCTACAGCTTGACAACTCACTTGACTCCAATACTGCCTTTCTTCTAGGGATTTGTACTGTCCTCCAAGGTCTCCAGTCGTCCCATCAAAGAGAAAACAATGGGGCAGAGCCAAAACTTGATTTCCCCAAGGCTAACGGCACAATTGACGTGTCTGATGAGGTGAGGGCAGCAGAGCAAACTCTTAACTCAAGGCCAGGCTACGTCAGGCTCTTTGGTCTGCCAGCCACAGCTACAAAAGAGGTCATATGCCGTTTTTTCAGAGGGTTGACCGTACAGGAAGCCATAGTGAACGTCAACTTGGGACTTAAGCACGGCTGCCTTGTGAAGTTTGCAAACATGCAGGATGCATGCGATGCTCTCCTGTTCAACCAACAGTCACTGGGCCCCTTCTGTGTGGAGGTACGTGGAGCATCTGAGAAGATGTGGACCAATGCGCTGCAAGAATGTGAAAATGCTTTGGATGTTGGGGAGAGATTGAAACCCAAGCAAAGCCCTCTTGGAGAAACTGCAAATCACAAACAAAAACCCACTTCAGCACAGCGGATCAGGAGCCGACCTGTCAAACGGTTGGTATCTAAATCACTAAAAAACCAAAGACCTGACGGCAACTCAACAACCGTCTTATCACCAACTGGGGAGCACGTTGTCATGGTTCGTAATCTACCCCAAAAAATGACCAAGACTGAAATAAAAGAACTGTTTGGATGTCCAAACATTGCACACAAAAACGTTCTACATCTGCTTGACCAGGAAGGCAACAGAACAGACACAGCTTTTCTTCTTTTGAACCGCACTGAGGATTACGAGTATGCAATGAATCTCTCGGGCTGCCACGTGGGCTCCGATGCCATTGAGGTCTCGTCAATCACCAAGAAGATGATGATTGACATGATGGCCAGAACCCACCCCAGGAGGCTTGCGCGCAGTCTGAGGATAGACACAAAGAAGAAACAAAATCGAACGTGGAAATCGGATCCAGTTGAAACACAAGAAGCACCTGGCATGAACCCGGACCAGGCAGCTCAGACATGCCTGTTTGTCAGAAACATGCCTGCAGATGTACAGAAAAGTCAAATAAAAGCCCTTTTTTGTAGATACAAACTTAAGAAGAATAACATCACCTTTCTACTCGACAGTAGCGGAAAGGGTATTGGTGAGGCCGTGGTACAATTTAAATCACAGAAGCATGCTGAACAGGCTCAAAGGCTCCACGGTCAGGACTTCCTGGGGTCAAAAGTGCTTCTTACCACCATAAATGTGAAGCAGATGGAGGACATCTTGGCAAGAAATAGTTATGGAAGTTGAACATTGAACAAGAGCTTAATTTTCCCATTATGTTTTTCTTCTGATTTGTAATTCTGCTAGATTGCAGCAGATTAACTGTTTTGTACTTAAGTCCTTGCACTCGGCTCAGTTACCACTGTTGAGCATTTCTTCACATTCCCTCTGAACATGTTATTTTAAAATAAAAAATGTTTTAAGCTCTTCATGATCCATTTTTAACCCAAAGAGAACATCCTTGTTATAGCTGTATATGGCTACTTCTGTGCTATGTGGACCCACTTGGAAACTGCTGGGGGCTTCGATGCTACAGAAATCCATGATAATGGGAAGGATTTGTGTTATGCGTTTGACACGGACAATATTCAAAACCTATTGGAGGCCCCCCTCCCAAAAAAACCCCAAAAAAACCCACACACACGCCTGCCATTTTATCCATTATATTTAAAAGAACTTGATCATGGGAAACAAATGGTCATACATGTTAAAGCTGCTGAAAACATGCACAAGTCACTTTGTGTAAGACTTTCCAATTTGTAAATCTTCTAAAGAAGTCAAAAAACTTAAAAAACAGACCACTAGGTAGCAAAAAAACAAAAACAACCCTATACCTAAAAGCATTTACACAAAAGTTTTTATCTCCTGGACAGTTGGTGACTGACGGGATGAGAAGATCGAGGGGTCACATCTGTCATTTGTAATACCTGGGTGTAACATCAGAGTATCTGGATGTACCTGCACAGACACACAACATGTCACAATCAAAGGGTAGCACAAAGAAAAATGCTTCACTCATATTTTGATTTCCAAGTTATTTATATTTATACGAGCAACAGGATTTTTTCTTTGGCGTCTTCCAGTCAACAAAAAAAAAACCCATTACATGACTTTCTGGATTTGAGTCACAGATGCATCAAATGGAAAGGTTGGGAGGAGACTTAGTGCTTACATACCCGAGAAGCTACTTGAGTATCGGTCACTGCTGTTTGGCAGTCTGGAGGGTGTGGAGGAGAAGCTTGTGGAGCTCATTGACAAGCTGTTCAGACTGGATCCCTGAAGAGGAAATGGACAATACAGAAAATTAAGGAAGCGACAAAGCACATGTTGCCAAATACACTTTCACGTGTTTCAATCAATAAATGAGACAATGCAACAACTGACAAATCTGGACACATGCAAAATATGGCTCAAAGTGACTCATAATATATAGAATAATTTAATTACAACCATATTAGCATTTAGTAGGTTCGATCAGATTTAATGATTAATCTTTAAAAACTCAAGATATGAGAACAGGATTGTAAAAAAAGCTCCATACCGTTGACACACTCCTCAGCCTGTACTCCATCAGCACATCTGTTAGTTTCTGTGTCACCTTCAGTACCAGCTGTGCGTCACTCTCGTTCTCTATCCGGAAAGAGTCCTAAAAAAATACATTGAAAAGTTACTGTATCTTTAAAAATAAAATTGTAATTCATTAACAAACATACTAATTTGGAGCCTATTTTGAGAAATGAGACGTACCAGGTAAGTGAGTAGGGTATTAGGAGGGCTGCTACTTTCTGGAGCCGCTCCCATCAACCCCGGCCTCTCTGTTGGTTTGTCCATCGGTCTGTCCATTAAACTAGTCCCCATCTGGCTGCTCTGGTACTCATCAGGATACATTCTGGGTGGGGGGTTCTCCAGCAATCCACTCCTTCCATAGCTATCTCTTCCACCACCTAGTCCAAAACCATCTCCAGCTGGGCGATGACCGATGCTATCTGGGAAAGGTCTTCGATCCATTCCAGAGTAGCCTCCAAACTCTGACTCCCCATACTCTCCCACTGGATAGTCAGAGAGAGGACCACCCTGAGGTGGAAACTCTCCATGAAACCTTGGGTCAGAAAACCTGGGACCTTTGAGAGAGACATGTTACATTCAAATGCAGTGATTCAAAAGAAAAATGGCACACATGCACACTTTCACACCAATTATGCTACAAAAAAAAAGACTCACCAAAGGGTGAGGGTCCCTTTAGTCCCATCCCTGGTGCTGGTGGAGGCATAACTTTTGGAACAGCAGAACCTGTGTAGGCGGAACGGACACGAGAGACATTCACAACTAGGGCTGGGTATCGTTCAAAGATTTGATACCGATACGATACCGGTTCCTGAACGATACTTTTTTCGATACCAATTTTATTCTCAACAAATGGAGAACCATTGTTGTTTGTATAAA
>JAPMOB010116760.1:0-14595 GCA_029875015.1 Lepomis gibbosus | reverse complement strand
ATTGAAGTGGCTGGTGTGAGCGAAGCTTATGAGGATGCAGCCAATTGCTTATGGTTGCTATCTAACTCCAAACCTTGCGCCAATTGCAAGTCCCCAATACAGAAAAATGAGGGCTGCAACCACATGCAATGTGCTAAGGTAAGTTAAGCTGGGAGGGTTCACATGCCTGTCTTACTAATGCAGTGTGTAATGAGGTGATTCTTTCATCACAGAGGCTATTCTGGCCAGTATATTTTCAGTTTGAGTAGTTTGATTTCTGATTAGGAAAATTAACTAAATGAACACGTGTATTGGACAGTCTAATGTTTACATTTTACTTAACATTTTTTTTTAAAACAGCCATAGTCAAGAATCAGACTTTCGGTTGGAAAACATTGGGGCAGATTTCCGGGCACATTTTGGCCTTGATGATTGGTTCATAGTTACCTTAGAGCTCAGCACAGGGATTTTGATCAGTTAAATGTGCTAAATTATATTGAGTGGACAACCTGTAAGCAGCTTAAGAAAAATGCGCATTTGTTGTTTTATTAAAACTGAAAAATAAAGTTTTTATTGTATGTCATGTAAAAATAAATAAGCTGCATTATGTGCAATTATCTCATTTGCCAGATACTGTATTTTCAGTAATGTGGGGCTTTTTTGATTCCTTTACCATTTTCTGTGGGTGCAACTAATGACAGACAACTGTTACTATTTTGTTCCATTTTGCTACTATATTTACAGATTAAATGGCTACATTTAGAGCCATGTCATCTTCAGAGTCTCTTAAAAACATAACCCCATTTTTAATTACTGCTTTATTATCTCAATTATTTGTTAGCTGTAGGGTGGGAATTGGTGTTTGTGTTTGTCTGTACGTTTAAGAATAGTTTAGATGACTGACCTACTGCAGTGGTACGATTGACAAGTATTTGTGTGTCAAAAACTGTACATCCACTGTACACCCAGCACTTTCATATTGTGAGGTATAATAAATAAAAATTGTTATCTTATGTACCTGTGTTTCAGAATTTACACTATTTTATTTTTTTGACAGCCAGTGTGACTGTTAATATTCCGGCCATACTGAACAACTACTAGACATATTTTTTTAAATAACTTACACTTAAACAGGAAAAAAACACAGACAAACACTATGATCCAACATGTATATTACATGTATTTTATTGAAAGTAGTCAGCAGAATTAACTAACTCTAATAGTCTAAAACAATTAAATATAAAAAATAGCTTTACTGTATGTAGGCTAATGCTATCCAAGCTCGTCAAAATTAATTATAAAATAAATAAGAAACTTAAAAATAAGCTGGATTAAGCAGCAATTAGGTCTAAAAAAAAAATAAACTGGTCAGTCCAAATTTTCCATTTGTCAAACCAGTACACGTCTGAAACAGAGAGGGATGAGGGAAGCGGAGGACAACATGACACAGAGCTGACCATGGCACTCAACTCCGGTGTTACATTAAATGTACATACACAGACAGACAGTTTATAGTTAGATGATTACTTTATAGGATCTGTTTTGGAGTTCATGAATATCGGTTTCCACTTCACACATTTTGCAGGTAGTGTCTCACACTATTTTTGTGAGTTTAGGGGGGTTTTTTGGGTTTAGTTTTGCGCAGGTGGCTTAGTCGATTGAGTGCCCGCCCGTTGTGCAAGGCTTAGTCCTTATAGCTGTGGCCTCGGGTTTCATTCCAGCCTGTGGGCCTTTGCAGCATGTTTTCCCCTCTCTCTTCCTCATTTCCAAAAAATCTAAAAAGCCCCCTCCCAAAAAAATCTTCTAAAACAAACAAAAAACAAACAGTTGCACAATTTTAGATTTTTAGGTAGGACTTAACCATGCTGGTTTAAAGTCCATGCCTTGCCATTATAATGTCTTCAGTGTAAACCTTCTTAAGGTTTCCTCAGGCTGAGAACGCTGCTACCTTAAGCCTTATGGAAACAAAAGAGCAAAAACATTGGATAATTAAAGGTTTTCCTGTAGGTATGTTTTGTTGTGTTGTAGCACTGCTTTGGATTCTTGTGAGGATCCTCCCTATTTAACTTTCAAATATTTACAACAATCTAGATGAAATTCCTCATGGTTATTCACTTTTGGGCCATTCTTCCTCGCTCAATACTCGAGACTTTCCAGTTACTGTGTGTTATTTTACAATAGTCTGTCGGATTCTAATATACACCTTCAACTCACCTGATATTTAGGATTAAATAATTGAGGATGAAACAGTTGTTAAATTGCTTATTTGTCTCTAGACTTGAGCAAGTAAGACGTTCTCTTGTTCTGTTGAAGGTCTGGTGCGATGTAGTGATGTGGTGAAATGTAACTGGAGTTGAACATTCAGGCTGCTATCAGCCAAGTTTTACTATCATTATAAAATATGTTCAAAAATATTTTAAGGAGTTACTTTTAATGCAGTCGTGCTCATAAACAATCCATCAAACAGCTGGAAAACAAGAAAGTCCTGTAGGAAGCAGCTTCTGTCTGCAGAGATAGACAAGAGAGTAATACAGAGAAAAAGACAGTCAGCAGTGGAGGAAGAGTGCGAGATTGATAATCACAGAGTCATGTTGCCTGTGTGTGTTACTACCACTGTCGCTGGATGGCAGGCCATGAAAGGAGCACACAGTGCAGTCACACAACCAGGCTCCTTTTGTCACTGCGACAGCCCTCTTACTGTCTCCATCTTGGTTAAAGAGGCTGACTAGAGATGGAGATTAGTTTAGGAGGGATGGAGCAGCTTTCACAAGCTGAGAGGCCTGGGAGAGCTCAGCCTCCTGACCTGTTATTACCTGCTAAGAAATGGCTTTACGCTTGTCGCTTGGATACACAGGACCAAGGAACATTTCTTTGTCTTTTCGCTGCCATTTCCTTCCCTCCGGTCTGGCTTCACACTTTTTTCATCTTAAGTCCCCCCATTTCACACGCTGTCTTTTTGTCTCTCTCTCTCATTCAGCCCCGCTCCCTGTCTTTCATTTTGTATTGATTTTTCCGAAGTGTCATGTAGGCATGGTGTTTCCAAGACAACTGAGGTGTCAGCCTTTACAGTTTTGTGTTGCTCTGGCTAACTTGTCAGCCACAGAAGTACTTATGGCATGGGGAGAGAAATCACTTGCACCCAAATAGGCTGCCGATTGGAGTGGCTGAAGTGTTTTGTTGTTCTACAATACCCAATGGGACTTGCTGATCTCAAATGTAATCTGATTGCATTCTAGTGGCAACAGACAACGAGTATTCACCGCCAGGTCCCAACAACTGCCTGTGTCCTCTTTTAAACTCTTATTCGTAAAAAAACCCCCAATAAAATAGGCGTAAAGGAGACTAAGATAGAGATGACACAGATAAAGTAGATCTTGATTCCCAAGTTCAGGGACTCAGGACTTCTGTGGTGTAATTTTGAGAGCAGTGAAATGGATATACAAACAGATTTTCTAAAAACTTGCTGACACCTGATGACAATTCTGAAAGGTATGTGTGTTTCATTTTTTTAGCCCACTATAGCTGGACTAGCAACAGTATTGGGTTATCCTATTTTTGATGTGAAGGCTGACCAGATCAGATTTGAGTCTTAACATTTCCATTCTCTCCCTCTAGTGTAAGTATGACTTCTGCTGGATCTGTCTGGAGGAGTGGAAAAAGCACAGCTCATCAACAGGAGGATACTATCGTTGCACCCGCTACGAGGTCATCCAGCAGGTGGAGGAGCAGTCAAAGGAGATGACTGAAGAGGTACACACGCACATTTACAAACTAGAATTGGACACTTCAGATTGTCTTTCTGTTGGTGTTACATTGTCACACTACCTCAGCTCGCTTGCCAATCTAATATGATTAAACACATATCAAGAAGTTTCCTTGAGTTGATTTTCATCATCATTTGTTTTAGCTGATTTAACTGTTAACCTTTCTGAAATGTGACTTCACAGTGGTATGTGACAATAGTGACCAGACAGAGCTGAGTGGTGGCTGCTGGTTGTGGGGTATATTTTAGTTGTGAATGTTAAAACATTGTCAGACTCACAATGGACAGTTTAAAAAAACAAAACAAAAAAAGCTTACAATCGATGCTGCAGAACCAGAAACATTGTGAATTTTATTCCTTGAATTCTTTTGCTGTTTCAAAACTTGGCACCTATATTCCCCACAATGCAACTTGACCACTGACAGTTCAGTCAGCGATTTTGGGTGTGTTATGCTAGTAGTTGGTAATTGCAGCCTCGAGCCTCTAGCCTCAAGCAGAGATGAGGGGCACACTACAAAGGTCTGGTATGCCCACTGCTTTCTAACTCCACATCCCCAGATTTTTTTCATTTTCAAACTTGTACTTTTTTGACTGCAGCTGACGCTAACTCAATAGACATAACAAGAGACTTATCAGCCACAAAAACCTTTTTTCACAATGCAGTAGTAATATCCGAGACCTGTACGCTGTTATGTGTAAGATCGTGTGAAGTTCCCCTTTAAAGACTTTTATTTCCACAGTAGGATTTTTAAAATTGATAAATACATATTGCCCCACCTCTCAATAAATTAAATCTGGCAGGAGCATCAGCGATAATCTCCCGAGCCGTCGTCCATTTCCTTGTCAATCAGCCCGACCCTAATACACAAACTCTCTCATTATCTTTCACATTTAAAGGTGCAAATGTATGTTGATCCAAACTTGTACACATAGACATTATGCAGACAGCCAAGACCTGTACTGTTTGTGTGCTTACACACTCTTTACAGGAAAGCACTTGAGTCTATAGAGCTTACATAAGTAAGATGTAAAGCGCACAAATATGCACACGCAAATAAACTATATCCAGAGTAGACTCTTGACCATAGAGACATCCATAATCAAATCCGCCTACCTTCATCAAAGGTGAAAAGAAGTTTTTTCTCAGTCTTCACCTGCATTCATCCCAATCACAAGTTCACCTGTGGCCCCCACTCACTTACTTTGACTCCTCTCAGCCAGAGTTCCTACACGTTCCTCTGTGAAGGGGGAACAACATGCTCAGGAGGTTATTGACTGTGACTGGTGTTTCCTCATTGTTTTGCAGGCCGAGAAGAAGCACAAGAGCTTTCAGGAACTCGACCGTTTTATGCACTACTACACGCGCTTTAAAAACCATGAGCACAGCTATCAGGTAAACAGGCCGGGCTTCACATGTTTACTTTGCAAAGTATACAAGTAACAGTCATGCAGTGTAGATAGCCAGTGGGAATTAATGCAACATACTTTATGATGATGAACGTATGCTTATTCTGTATTCTGTACAGCTTAAATATTTCTGGAGACTATGCTGTTATTTTGGAGATTGGGGATTGTGGCGGCAGCAATAATCAAACATCACAATGCCTTCATTAAAAAAGTCAGCTGCTCCCACCTTTTGTGAATTTATTTAGCCTCATTCATACATAGTGTCCTGTTGTTTGGTCAGGCAGTGTTTGGAAGATGTTTTTAACAATAACACCTAACGTCTGTCTTCCTCACAAAAGCTCGAGCAGCGCCTGTTAAAAACAGCCAAAGAGAAGATGGAGCAGCTCAGTCGAGCCCTGAGTGGAAGTGAGTGTGCAGTCACAACAGTGTCAATCTTTATTACACATTGAGACACATCTTAATCTAGTCCTCGGATGTGGAGCTTTTGGAAGTAGCCAGCGGGGATAAAAAACAAACACAAAGGTGTTTTAATAATGTATTAATAGTGGGTATAGTTATTCAGCTGGCACGTCTAAGTTATGAGAAAGCTGTGCTTTGTGAAAAAGCTTTGTCGAGAGCCCTTCGGCTGCTTCTGCACAGGCAATTACAACCTGTTAGGAATAGCAAGTTTTGTTCTGATACACACAACACTGTGGCTGTGGATTTATCTATATTGTATTCAAAAGAGCGGATCACAATTTGAGTATGATACTCACCTTGGACCCAAATATTAAAGAGAGATTTTAAGTTCAGAATTTACCAAGAGCCAGGAAAATCCCTTGCCGTGCCCCTACATTTAAGCCGTTAATTTAGAAGAACAGTATGTACACTACAGTGCATTTAATACAATAGAGCTGTTCTTTCAAATGCTTTATTTTAAGATTCCTCATCATTTTGAGCTGATCCGCTTAGCTGTTTCAATAATTTAGGCCCGGAATAAGGGATGTATTCTACAAAAGTAAAGCAGATTCTCATTTTGTTACTAACTCTCTCTCCTTCTCTTTCCCAGGGGAAGGAGGACCACCTGACACTACATTTATTGAAGATGCGGTCTTGGAACTACTAAAGACTCGCCGCATCCTCAAGTGCTCTTATCCTTATGGGTTTTTTTTGGAGCCCAAAAGCACAAAGAAAGAGATCTACGAGCTTATGCAGGTTTCAGTCCTACTTATTGAGTAAAAAGACAAATGTTCACAGGAGCCAGCCTCATATGGGCCATTAGAGATGTGGGATTAAAGCTTTCTACCTCACGATCTTCATAGTTTGCCCCAGTTATACCCGCACATCTCTGCTTTTAGTCAAAGATCTAGTGTTATATAATTAATGATTTTGCTGGTAAAGATAAGGAATGTACACTCCTGCTTTCCTTTATGTTGTGCCCTTTTAAATACTGTAAAATGAAGGTGCAAGGCTCCATAGGTCTGACAGTTTATTAAAGGCTTGTAAAATTAATACATTTTTCAAGTATATACGTACACATTACCCCATACAAAAAGTTCGCTTGTCGGGTTACTTCTTAAGTCACTTTGTCCTTGAACATCTCAGTTTGTGAACAGATTATTTTAGGAGACAAAGTTAAAGCTGAAATTGTGTATTCATGCTTTAAATATCGCCTACTTAGTTTCCCAAAAATAACCAACAACCACCCAGCCAGTTCTCCTTCTGTCCTCAGACTGACTTGGAGATGGTGACTGAGGACCTAGCACAAAAGGTAAACCGGCCTTATCTGCGGACGCCACGCCACAAGATCATCCGTGCGGCGTGTCTGGTACAGCAGAAGAGGCAGGAGTTCCTGGCCTCAGTAGCCAGGGGAGTGGCCCCAAATGACTCTCCAGATGCCCCCCGGCGCAGGTAACATGCAGACATGCAGCTCACTAAATGTGTCGATGTAATCTTTACATCTTATATCTTTACATCAATATAATAGAACTATAGTTTGAGATGGCTAATAAAGTATAAAAATTTCAACAATTATACTCTTATGCTGACGAAATCTCTCCGTCTCTTCCTCCCTTGCAGTTTTGCTGGCGGAACATGGGACTGGGAATATTTAGGCTTTGCATCACCTGAGGTAAGACCACAAGCCTTCGTTATTTTTCAGTGAAGGCTTGTTAGTTAAAATCTCAGCCGTGCTTTTGGAACCGCACACTTTTGACACTTGTATTATTAGCCTGGCAGATATCAGATTTAGGCTCATGCATATTTTTATATTTGGGATCTTGCATTTCTGATAACTGAACAGATTAGAGTTGCCCCGTTGTGCCTAAAATAATGACATTTGTATTACAAGATATTTAGATACATTCATTCATTATCATTCCATATCTATTTTCAGAAAACAAAAATGATTGTGATTCTGATTTAATTGCACTTTGAATTGATGTTAAAGTCACAGAAAACTGCTTTAATTTTTACATATAATTTGATATATCTACAGCATTAATCAAACACCAATAGTGTAAATGAGTACCAATTGTAAAAATCTAATCAGTTTAAATCAAATGAAGACTTTATCTGTAGAGATTTGTCACTACATTGGATGCACAGATTACACTCTCACCAGCAGCCACACCCACGTTTGAGGCTGAAATTGGTTAATCAGTGTGCTCGACGCAGATACCTTTATCTGTGAGCAGGGAGCGCTTGATTTGATGCAGTAATGCACTTCTGTTAATATCACAGCTAATCAGGTTAAATCATGATTATTGTATAATTAAATTATGCTGCCCTACATGATACCCATTTTCTTTGTAAAGTCAGTATGTATCTAAATCTTTTTAATATTGCTGGTTTAACTTGGCTGAGTAACAGCACCGACAAACCATGATGACCCAAAGATCACCATGTTATTCAACAGGCTGGAGCAAGCCAGATGGTTCAGTGTTCCCTTGTGCACCCAGTTGGAATGATTAAAAGCACAGTACTCTGGCAAACACCTAAGCAGGTTGCTCCTGATCATTGCGCATTAGAAACAGGCGTTTGTAGTTAACTTCTGCAGTCATAAAACTGTCAGCCACATAATGGTTTGATTATTGACCCGCCTCCTTTTTTTCTGAGGAGCTTGATGCATGCACACAGTAGTGGTGAGCAAGTCAATATACTGTAGTTAATACTGTGCCGTTCCATTATTGTTTAGTTTCTAAACTGCGGCAGGTTTTAAACAAAGGCTTTTCCTCTGGAACCGCATTCACTCAGCTCAGCAACTCCCTCACTCTTTAGGCTCTTAGTGTCCTTCTGAAATGTTAAAAACACAACAAAAGATGCAAGTCTTATATCAAACCTAAGCCTCAGAGTGCACAGAACACACATAAATAAAGTGCGTACTTCCCAATTGACAAGAAAACAAACGACAGGATCAATCTTGTGGGCCAGTTTGATAAATGAATTTTGCAAATCCTTATCCTCTGCCTGCTCAGCACCAGGCAGTGAGGCATGGGCAAAGCTTTGTAAAGCTTCTCTTTACTTTAGGTCTACCATATATTACATATATACCAGTACATTTTTTTTATCCAAACCTGGGCCCAGTCTGTTAATTTAGCTTTCTTTTTATTTTGCTTCCAGACTAAAAGCAGCATTCTACCAAGCTAGCAAACATAACTTAGTAGCTTTTCTGCAAAAGAAAGGACTCACACATTGCCAAAGATGTCAAAATGTAGTAATGTGGATGTAGCCTACATCCACACTACTAAATTATCATTTTAAAACGCAGACCTTTAGCAATGTTTGCACCTTCGTCCAGACTAAAAAGGAAAATCCAAACACGTAAAACAGAAATTCGAAAAACGTTTCGGTGATACAAACACTCACATTTGGCAAAAACACAATGCTCCTGAAAATATTTTGTACTGTGCAAATCACACTTGTACACACTTGTACTGTGCATGTCAGCGTATTTACTTTGTGCCAGCTTCCAGTCTGTTTCCTTCACCACAGTCTCTTTGTACTCCCGTGCTAATTTAAGTAACAGTTCCATCTCGTTGTCGGCCCACGCAAAAAATCTAGGGTGTGGTTCCTTGTCTGTAGTAGCTACTTTCTTTTTTGCCAAATCTTCTGCAGCTGCAGAGTAGACAATCTGCTTCCTGTTTACACAGGCATGCACATGCCCAGTGTATGTGAATTGGCCACTTGATGTGCAGTTTTGTTTCATTTCGTCATTTTAATTAAGATAGAGATCAATTAAGAGATACAGCTAAAACTCTGGTGTGGACAGTGTACGTTTTTGTTTTAAAACTTTTGTTTTGTGGATGTAGCCTGAGGATGAAATTTTAAATTTAGCATTCTGTTTATCATAAAATGTACAATCAGTTCCTATATGATCCAGGCAGATTCTCAGTTTGTAGCCTCATGACATGATTATTAAAGATTATCTGCCTTTTGAAACAGGATTTTGACAGCACTCCTCTGTACTGTTCCACTTGAGAAATGAGTAGAAGTTTATGTGTTGCCATACTGTTGGTCTTAATTGGAAGGAAACCTTTGCTGACTATCATCTGTCAGACTTTAATGTGTATTTATTTGTTTACTGCACTGTGCTATAACTTGTTGATCCTTCATACAAACGTAGTATACAAGCCAACTGAACCACGCAAGTATACAAGAAAAAATTTAATTAAGCTATGTGCATGCTACAAAGATGTGGCTTACCTTCAAAAGAACAAATTATCCATGTAAAACTCAGGAGAGACACTCACCTCCACCTCATTTTCTCCAAAAGGATTTAAATAACAAACAAGCCTGTCGTTGTCAACAACGCAAATCTGTGAGGACGTTTACAGTAAAAGTTGCAACCAAATACTGAACACCAAGCCATTCTTAGAAAAAAGGCTAATTAAGAGTCTCTTTCTCTCAGCGGCAGTAGGTAATGGGAACACCATAGTGATAATCAAAGCCTGATGACACAGCCCCACAGGCACGGCTACAGATGGTCCATTCCATGGTTCTTACAATGGCTGCAGATCCCTTCATAGTGGGCTATTTTTAGAGCGCTTGAAAACATGAAAGACAGAATTTGGGTGACAGGCTTTTGATTATATGAATCAATTAATTATATGAATGACTTTTGCGAATTTATGAAATTACTGAATGGTGAATGCAGTTGATTATTTCCCGAGGTCTTGATATGCAGAAATGCAAATTTGGTATGTGCGATGTCTCTGAAAATGGCATGGGGGAGGGGAGTTGAGTATATGTAACCTTTTCATGCTGGTCTACAACCAACGTATAGAACTTACAAACTGTAGGTCGGCAGTGGCATTGAAATTTACCTTCAGTTTGCAGTTGACCACTATAAGTACCATCTGATTGAAACAGAATCCTAAGTTTAACAAAGATGATGCAGGACTATATATGAAGCATATACTGGGTACAGTATATACCTCAATCAATTGCAAACATTGAACTTCCATATCTTGACATATCAGTCATTGTTATCCACATCGTTGAATTTTTACAAGTAACCATCACCTGTTGGATTTCTGCGATATGGGAGTAGTTATCATGGGACTGGACGGATATCATAGGTCACTTTTTATATATAAATATGCAGTTCTAATATGAAAAGATGGTATTTTCTGGTTTTGTTTTATCTGGAACGGGATGGGACAGGAGTCATTATTCTGGGATATGGACAGGAGGATTTTTGTGGTAGTGGGATGGGTCAGGAGTGAAAATACATTCCTGTGTCACCCTCACTACCACCAATGCAGAGAACATACTGTATTATACAGTAAGACTGCTTCCAGGCTAGTTAATTATGTTTTTTATGTGTTACATTATTTTGTGCCCATTTTATTGAACCTGGACCAAATACTGATTTTCACTAGTGTTTTTAAAATTTGTGAAGTAGTAAATACATATTTTATTAATATTACTTTTTAATAATAATAATTATTTTAATGTTTGATACGGTATTCTGATTGCTTTTTTAGATTAGTCCACATGTAGTATTTTCAAACATCTAGGCCTAAGATATAAAATGTTCTTTGTCTTTAGATAATTTCTGACAGTGTGCTTATGTTCTATTCATAACCAATACTTGCATATGCAGGTTCTGAGAAGCCCATTTTTAACTTCTACAGATCTATAAATCTCAAATCAGCTTAAAATTGACAACATCTACCTTATAATCAATGATTTACTCTTTTATACTGCTAGCACAAATGAGGGTTTTGTTAGAAATAGCCGTGGGTCAAAAGAGAAAAGCTAACTTTTGGGAAGAAAAGCTCACGCCAGGCTACACGTATTATTCAGCGGATTAAATAGATGGTTGATGCCTTTATATTATCAAGTCAAGTCTAGACTTTGCTTAGAGATAAGATCAGTTCCACGTGAAAGTAAGATTTTATTCATAAATACTTTTCTGTGTAAGTCATGCTTAAGATCAAAATTGATATTAACTCTATTTTGTACATGAGTCTGAACTGCAGTCAAACTAATGATTAAAGCTTGCTCTGGAGATGAAAGTGTTTGAATCAGTCTCTAAGTGCTGATCTATCCAGGAACAGAAGATTCGGACCACCCCTTGAATGTTTCCTACAAAAAACATTTATATGAGTCAAGGAAACAGGAAAAACTTTACCTCCAGATCAGCTGTACATGGTGACTTTTTTTTTCTGGTGAGAAATCGTTACGATGAAGTTGAGGACATTATGACCTGATACACTGCAGAATTTTAGCATTTGTTTAAATTAAGCAATAGAAAGGAATTTAAACTCTGTATTTATTGTTGATCTGTGGTTTTTTTGTGTGTGTGTGTGGTTGTTTTAAGGAGTATGCAGAGTTCCAGTACAGACGGAGACATAGGCAGCGGAGGCGAGGCGACATGTCCAGCCTCCGTAGCAACACACCCGACCCTGATGACCTCAGCGACAGCATTTTAGGTACAGCAGTGGACACACAGTATTCTCCCTCAGAGGTTTCTAAGTTTTTTTTACTAGTGGTGGACCCATATGTGGACCTTCATTATATATTATTATATATATATAAAGGCATATTTGCCTTTTTGTGATGGTGACAGTAGAGAGATGTCAGGATTGTTGCAATCAATGTATACTTAGAGCAACTGGCAAAGTTTTTCTAATCTATAACAATGCATATACATTAAATTAAATTACATTGATCCAGTCATCCTGCCTAACTTTGTGACACACTGATTTGTCATAAGGGTACTGGGCCAAACTTGGGAATATAGCAACTGCTCAAATTCAACATGCCAATATTTCTAATCCATCAGTCTTGTTCATCACAGTGCTGCTTTGTTTTTGGCTGTGGGCATGAAAGATGTACAGATTCTGCAGGTTTGGAGCCAGCTAAAAGGTTGCGTTTTGCCAAGAAGGAATAATTGATTTCAGAAGATACTGAATTAGTGAATATCCTGGGAAAATGCTGAAGGCACTTACTATTGTGCTATTACTTGATCATCATTTTGCAGTTTTGACTAAAATGGAGATGACTTTCCCAAAAGTGGTAATTATCAGCCTTTAATTGCAATCCAAGTGCTGCTCTAAAGATTCAGTCTAATGACTGTATTTTGACTACAGGCATTTTTTGTCTTTTTCTCCAAAGACACACAGGACGGTGGAGGTGGACGTAGACAAGGTCATCTGATGGTGAGTTACCATTTTCAGCCTGTGCAACTTTATCTGAAAAGTACATTAATCTTGTTGAATTGATTTCTGTAGTTTTTTTTTCTCTCTTAAAGTCACTGCGGCTTGATAATGCTGTGGTAAAATATGCACTTCTCCTTACTGTAATTTTGTACACTGTTAAATTATATAAAAGATTGAACCTGGAGGGAAAATTTAGGGGGGATAGGGCCAAACAATCCAACGAACTGATTTTGTTTTGTAGTTGTAGTGTAAGTATAAAGGGAGGACTACAGGAAAAAATTTGATGATACTTATCTTTGGTGTCATCTGCAGCCCGAACCTGCTACTTCTTTTACTTGTTTTGCCAATAGGTGTTGCAGGATGGAAACTGCTGGTGCTCTGTGACTGGATGACGCTTGTTTGGCCTTCATCACTAACACTGTATATCCTGTATTTTCTTGCAGGGTCTAGGTTCTTTGGATGACGATGACCCTAACATTCTACTGGCCATTCAGCTGTCACTCCAGGACTCGGGGATGTTAGGGAGCGGGTCCAACCATGACGTCCTTGCCAATGAAGCTTCGCTAGGTGCAATCGGCACATCCCTGCCTTCTAGGCTTGAACAGAGTGCTCCAGGTGTAGGGGTCCTTCCCAGAGCTTCCCTAAGCAGCTCAGAACTGCTGGAGCTGGGAGATAACTTGACCAGACTTGGCAACGTCAACATCGGCAGCCAGTACTCTGCCACTGCTGTTCCTGCCTCCGCACAGCACGGTGACAGTCACCACCGAGCATACGGCTCTTCTGTGCCAATACCAGTGGCTCCGGGTGGCAGCAACTCCTCAACAGGCATCTTCTCTTCTTCCAGTGACACTATAGATTCGACCACTTGTGGCAGCCATGATCCATCTTCTTCCTCTACTTTAGCAGCAAATGCTAACCTGCTGGGCAACATCATGGCTTGGTTCCACGATATGAATCCTCAAGGTATCACCCTCGTCCCCTCAACCTCCTCCGACAATGACTCAAGCCTTGGTGCACTCCATGCAGGCGGAGGAGGGTGCCTGCATGATGATGAGAAAGGCGAGGCCGTCCTGCCTGAAATCAGGAAGCCTCAGGAGGGGATGGCAGATGTGGGTTTCACTCAGAGACTGAGTGAGAAGCAGGAGAAGGAGTGTGCTGTCGCAGAGAGGCCGACTGAGTTAGATCTAGTGGGGCTGGACACCATGCCGCTATCTTACATGGCCACCCTTGACACAAGTGGAGACCGCGCCGAACGGGGAGGCTCAAAGGTCTGCCACGTCGACACGCCGCAATATGACTCTATATCCGACCAGCTGCCCAGCACCAGCTCCTCTGAATGGGAGGAGCAAGTGCACTTGGTATGAAGTGATTGGCTAAGAGGGGAGGTGTTTTTTTGTTTTTGTTTGTTTTTTTGGAAAGGCCAAAAACCATTATAGTGAGAAAATTACATAGAGATAAGGAATATGTGTAGTGGCTATTAGGTGGAATGTATACAGAATGAAGAATGTGTCAGTTTGTACTGGGTTGGAAAGTGGGGGAAGAAGTTTTAGACTCTTAGCCTCAGTCTAGCTTTGCAGTCAGATCGGTTTCCTGCGTTTACTGTATTGTTAGACCCCCCAAAAACAGCCCTTCTGAAAAGAAAGCACTAACTGAAGGAGATATTACATTTGTTAAAAAACTTTCAAAGATTTACTTCCTAAAATGATTCTGTGCTGATAGAAATATGAATATGTTGCCTTTTCTGAAATCAATTTTTGAGGATATAAGAGACTTTAGCGTTGTGCAAGTATTATTTTTTCC
>JAPMOB010116718.1:0-11740 GCA_029875015.1 Lepomis gibbosus | reverse complement strand
TCACTTCGCTAAACTTTCGATAGCTTGGTTTATCTGTAGTCATTCTTGAACTACCACTAATTCCTGAGTTCAAATTAAATCTCCCTCAGATTGCTCTTCTGTCCCGCTGGTTGGGAACTACTTGACTAAACTACATAACCTCCACCCCAATAAGCTTCAACAGAAAACTGCTACTTAGAAATTACTGCATCAGTGCTATCCAATAGTAATACATAATTTGTATGTCATGTATGAGAATACATGAGTCACTTCAACCACTGGGCCACAGTTTGGTGTCAACAAACTGTCTGGCCTGAAAGATGCAAAAAGTTAAGCGTTTACGTTGCCCTCTTGTATAAGGCACTTCATAACACAAAATACTGTTGCCTGAAAACACAGTGGCCTCCTGTGTGCTTTTACCCATTTATAATACCCTCTCTGCTTCAGTAGATGGCGCACAAGTGCATATTCAGTTTCTCATTTGGCCAGGCAAAACAACTACTTGATAATCTTCCTGCAGGTCATCAGTGTAGTTTTGCTGCTGAGATTGTTATTGTCCTTTCGTAACTCACTTTGTTTCATTTTCCAGTGGAATAAATTGAGTAACTCCAGGATGACTCTTCACTAAGTATTTGTCTTATTAAAGGACACTGAGGTCATGTTTGCCTAATTCTAGGATTTCTGCTAATCTTTCTCAGCATCGAGGGAGATAATAGTCAAACTTTGCTGGTGTTAGAGTTTAACTACCCTGCCAAAATGAGCTTTCAAATTGTACACCATTATCAGGGACTCAGATCCCATTACCTCCACGGAGATGTGTTGCACTGATGCATTTTGATGGTACTCCCACATAATAGAGAGAGTCAAGAAGCCCCAAACTGTTATCTATGCTTGAGGCAGGCAAACTGTATTACCTTTCCATTTCAAAGAAAATCTCACTACTGGATCAGGTTTCACAGGCAGGCAGGTCCAGTGACTTAACCAGAGCTGATCACAGAGGACGAGAGGCTTTACAAAGCTGCAGCTCATGTTGCCCTGTGTCAGCATCGTTCAGGAGAAAATAAAGGCATCCTCCACTCCTGCAGTAACCTCAGTAGGATCCTTCAGTGTGTGAGCAATGAAGGTGGAGGAGGAGGTGAAAGCAAAACATTCATTTGTGAGTCAGCCTAAAGCTTTGTCTGAGTTCTTTGGTAAAACTTCAGTCTGCAACTTCAATTTCACTTTACTATGAAAGGTTATAACCAGGGGCTATATTCAGATAATGTGCTTAACATTGACAAATTTAACATCCTACCACTACAATCCATGGACTGTTAATGTTTGTAACTTGTCCACTTACCAGAAAGTGAACTTTATCCAAGTTGACTTTTTATGTCTGAGTTCCCTGAGTACAAACTGTGTATATTCTGCAAATAATGCGAGAAAGGGAAACATGCTCCATCCTGTCAGCATTCCACAGTTCTGCAGAAACACTTCTGGAAAATTCCTGTCTGAGAGATCGTAGAAAAGAGTAGGGAGGAGGATTTTAAAGGAAAAGACATACAACATGTATAGTTCAAATGTCTGACCCAGGGTAAAAATAAATCTTTCATTTTTTTTTCTCTTCACAACCAGCTTTATTCTGAGAAAATCTGCATAGTTTTGTCCACTGCGTATTGTGACTGCAGTTCACAATGGGATGCAAAACCCTCCCAGACTACGAAGGCGTCTCCACACGGGAGGAATCCAAATGTCATGAATCTACAGTAGATCTCAGAGCTGACCAGACAAATTCCCATTAATTCTGGGCTCCACAACAACTGAATAAAAAAGGCCATGTGGTGAATATTTATCATAGATTAGATAGCAGTGCTTTCAATCAAATCCTGAACCCAGAACACTATTCTTATCCACATGTAAAGTAGGAAGTATTTATTCTGGCTCTGCGTACTTCAGCAGGATAAATAGGCACTTGCAGAGCTATACATCTGCCATCCTTGTTGCCCTTTCCTCATCTAGAGCGCTTGGCCTATGACGAGGAATCAGCATTAGATGTTAATACATAATTTAGTTTCCCAGCTGTGTTGTCCAACCTTTGCTACCAAATAAATATGTAAAGCCGGCAGCTATGGCTCTTATTTTCAAAAGTCAGAAATTCATTCTGCTCCTCATATTCTATTCAGATAAGCAGAGGCTAAAAAATAACCAATGCCAGATTACAAACTCTCAATTTAGTGTCAATGACTTCTAGAAATAGAATGATGCATGAATCGTCTCTGGGTTAAATATCAATCTGTGTTTGTCATTCAGGACAGTGTCGATGATGCAAACAACCTTTTTCCTTAAGTTTGGGATGATTCAATATTCTTACAGAAGTCAGAAAAGAAACTTTATGATAAGTTTCAACTTAATTTTTCCTCTTGTATTCTTTTTAAAGGCGAACATTATCCAAAAAATAAATAACTACGTTGAACAAAATATTGGTAATTAATTCTAATGTGTGAATCTTTTGTTCAGAATGAAAATATCAAATTTAAGCTTGTAAAACAGATCAGCTGAGAAGCACAGTGTCCAGTATGTATTCATGACAGGAGTGAGCAATGACTGGTAAATGTCTTTTGCTATGTCATAACATCGTAAAATGGTGAATACTACTGAAAAGACAAAAATCTAGGCTTTACAAAAGGCCCAGTCAATTAAATTAATTTTTAAAAAATTGTGGTTCATGGCAACCCCGAGCGGTCCTTGAACATACAGTCATAAATGTGCACAAAAAATATTAGACTGATGGGTCCAGTAGTATGCGAGATTAGCTGCGAAGGGATTCACACATACAAAAACACACATGACCAAACGCGTGATCTCCTCCAGTTTTATGCCTATGACTATTTACACCTCCCCTCAATGGGAACCAAACATTACACCTGTTAGTTACAGGAACAAACACATTATTATCAGCTGATCAGTTCTTAAAGCTTGGATCTATAAATAAGGATTTTCCAGCCCTCGTGTTATTCTGTGGTAGTACAACAATGAGTAAGTGACAGAATGTGAACAAGATTTTGAATCACATTTTGGATTATAGCCCTAATAAGGATGAGAATATCAAACCTGAAGAAGTGTTCAGGAAGTATCTGAAACAGCAGTCACATAATTTTGATGAAACAGCAGATGACAAACAGGGCATTGCTGATAGACTTCTGATTTTAAATCTGCACTAAAAGGCCTTTTTCACAGCAGACATTTTGACTTGTCATATTACGAAAAGCATAATAATGGCTCCATTCCATTCATGTGTCCCAGTAGGCCATGACAGTGTTACAGTGAGTAAGCATGCACCAAAACCAAAGCAGCTAAAAAGCCATCACAAATTTTATTATTTACACCTTTGTTTTCCTACTGCTAAAAAGGCCAATGGATTTATTGGCCACTTCAGGGCATTGCACCAAGCTGTGAACACAATATTGACAATATGTCATCACCTTATAGGCTAAAGATGTTATTTGCATAATATTTTATATTATTTTGAGATTAAGCAGACACATAGCAACATTAGCATTCATTTGGAGCCGCGTTTGTGTCCACCAGATGAATGTTTTTCCATATTTACTCTCATTTTTGTTCTGTTTTGAACCAACTCCTGAGGTAAATAGACATCTGTTTAACTGCTAAATGCCCCCCACTATGTTCACCAGCTAGTTGCTAGCGTTGTCTGTCTGCTGTACAATTGGGTTTTTAGAACATTTCCAAGATTTTTGTAACTATGAGCGACCTCTTTCACATCACATAGTCATTTGATAAACTATTAATGTAAAAATAGTGATTATTGAAGCTTTAAAATGGCAGTTTGTTATTGGCACATAGCATTCACCTTTAAATCAGTAACATTTCTGGTTGTTGTGTTGTTCTGTGACATCACTGTTGGCCCACAATGCATTTGCAGTGTGGGGGGAAATAAACCCCACCTTAAGTAAGGGAAGCTCCCTATGAAGAGGATCTCAATCGCAAAGCACATGCCAGGACATGCTCGTTCACAAAGCACATGCCAAGACTACCATGTTCTGCATGGAACTCAAACTTCACACACACAATTGGGCTGTTACTTATTCTACAACTGGGCTTCAGATTCAAGAACATAAACTGGAGTTTTATGGTTACATTTATGGCCCTTATAACCATTAAAATGAAGGTTCATGTCAATATTTATGTTAGAATAAGTTTAAATTAAGTTTTAATCAGAAACACCAATTTCATTATTAGCTAAAAATATACTGCCTTCATTGTATATTGTTTAAACTTATATGACTTGGTATGCAATTTGTTAAGTACAATGCAAAAACGTGTGAACCTTTTTACTTAATTATTTTTAAAAACTGCTACCATTTCAACAAATTAAAAATTGTTTTAAAAACCTGTCTAATTAGATACATTGTGTAGCACTTATTGTTAGAAGGAATTACATTTGAATGGTTTACAAAACAAAAAACCTTGTTATTCTTTATCAGGGTAAACAATTTACAACAGGATCACAGGTTGAACTTGTTGAACAAAACATGATGTTGAAATGTTTTAGCTGTTCAATTGTTCAATTAACTACGGTGATGATACAAATAAAGCAAAGACAAAAGCTTAGAAATGTTCACAAGAAAGGTTCCCTCTTTCCTGTGGTAGTTATGGGGCATCCACAGTTGACAGCCAGAGTATCCATGTTTCTTTCTGATGTAGAACTATCTCCTATTAACTGCCTCACCGCTAAGAATTTGGTGTCACCACTAATGTGCTGTTTCTGACTTAGCCTGGATAATCCTGTAACTCTATATAGAACTGAAATGTGGAGACCATGAGGAAAACAGGTCCACAGGGGATAGTTGTAGTCTCTACATCCTAAAAGCTATTGAAGTCCACCACCAATCCTTTAAGAGATTATGCGCTTCAGAGTGAAAGCAGAGATGTTGTTTTTGTTACAAGTTTATAGCTACCGCTGACCTTTACCAAAACATCTTACTCAGGTTGTCAACAGCATTAGTTATTATTATTTGCAACCATAACCAGGCACAACAGGCCACTTTGGATTTCCCTACATGCCGAAAATATGTGCATGGGGATCTAGAAATGCTAAAAGGACTGCTTTAGATTACAGCCCTCAATATACAATTTAATTATGTTACCCTGGTGTTGGTGAGCAACATTACAAATCATGCAAATCGTGATACTGTGTAGAGTACTACAAGAGTTATTCAGCCCACAATAACACTTTCTCCTGCGGCTTTATGAGGAAGCTTTAAATACCTTCAGATGAGATTGTACTGTGTGGTTGAGAACAGTCTGGCACTTTTCACTGTCTCAGCTTCTGTTTTGTCAGGCCATTTATGAAAACCAATTTTGCTGCTAAATTGTTGTTTTGTATGGCTTCACAATCACACCTCCTACTCATTTCACAGAAACAGTGTGTGTTGATTCAATTAAAAAATTAATAGCTACCCCTGCTTCTACAGTATCTATCACTTGTGATTATTTCTCTTTAACACAAATGAGTTTACAATTCTTTCTAACTAGCTTCTGCACATCAAAACCTGACACCATGATGAGAGAGAGTTAAGATTGAAAAAATAGTTTTGATCACAGCTGGGTGATTGCCATAAAAACAAACTTTCCCACTGGATGGTCATCTATGACAAATATAATTCCTTTTTTTTAATCTTATCTGTATATGAAGCTACAGCCAGAAGCTTATCTTAGCGTAACCTAAGTAAACAGGGTGAAAAGGCTAGTCTGGCTCGACAAACTAGCTGTTTCCAGTTGTTTTACTACAAGAAGTCAGTCTTTTCATTTGTTTCCTTTAAAATTAGATTTAGATTTTACCACCTGTCAACAACTTTATTTTATATGTGCTTTATTTAATGGTGCTTTGCTGAAATAACTCCTTTTGAATTTTGATTTAGCAAAAGACCACTTTTTTGTGTAGTTTGTGGATGCTACCTGCATAATTTGACCAAATAACCTTAACAAAGAGACAAAACACCCAGTCACACCTTGTTCACTTTTTCTGCTGCTTGTTTTGTCTCTGGATTAACTTTTGACTGTAGAGGCTGAAGAATCTAAATTGGCTCTCAGTGACCCCTTTCTGTCCCCTCAGACAATGCATTGACTTTCTGCATCAAGGTACCCGAACCCTCTGCCCTAAGGTTTGCAGGGGGAAAAAATCAATTCATCTTTGAATCTGTATATTTGAAAACAAAGATTCAGGAAAAACACCTTGAATAACCTTTGCTTTATTATATGAGTTGGAAATTCAGGTCTCGATTTACAGCTGAATTGAAGAGTGAAGCTGCACATGAATGTTAGATAGAAATTATTTCCATATTAATCAGATATTGCAGCTCAGTTCTTGATATAGAACATAATTATATGCAAGCACCACACGCAGACATCCACACTCACAAACACACAGAAGCCCGTGTCCTTGCACTAAACACACTCAAACCTTTAGAAGACAAAATTCCGGCAGTGTGATATTTGACCCAGGTGCTTCATGTCTGTTCTGTTGTGTAACCAGGTTAACTAATGGACTAGCTAATCAAAAGGTTTGGTCATGTCTGCCTCACCTTTGTCAATAGATGAGTGTTGACCTCTCAACCACGCCTGCCCCAGTCCCCTCCCACAACACAGACACAGAAGCCCAATACACTCTCATTCAAAACAAACCAGGACTAATCAGCACCTCCAGCCAGCTGGAATGTCCCCAGTTTCTATAGAAGTAGAGGCTTAGTGAAAAACCAGAAAGGTATTCTGAACAGAAAACAAGCCCAGACTCATTCACTGATGACACTGCAGTGCGCCATTATAAAAGAATGGGAGTGTTTTGGGAGCTTGTAGTCTCACTGAGAGAACACACTCTTGGCAAAATGCTAAATATTCTGCAAAATGTGACTACTAATACAGCTTAGGATAATGAAACAATGCATCTTATTACAACTTAATGTGTTTTAACCCCATGGTAAGAGAAGTGATGTGTTCTTGATGGACACACAAAAAATAACTGATCTGCTGTCTGTGGTGTTGTGCACTGCAGTGATGGCACTGACTAGCCATTCACACTCCACTAGTATTCAGATAAGGCACAATGTTGCAGCGAAATGGAGTGTTTTCAATGATTCCCACTGTGATGCCATTCCTCCACTGTTATTACTGCACGTTCCATTACACCATGTCAGTGAGAGAAGTACATAAACACAGGGTACTGACAGACCCCCTGTTTCATACATGAATGGAAGAATTATCCAGCTCCCTCCTGCCCCAACACATTCATTTTGGGATGCAACATTCGACATGTTGCTCACAGTTCTCCATGTAAGAAATGTTTTTAAAGCATTTTAATGCAATTATGACGTTCAGTCACTCAGACATGGACACTGGATGGCACTGGAGAGCACCTGGGCCATATTCAAAATTTTTGTTTAAAAGGGACAATTCTACGCTTTTTATGTGGCTAATCAATGTTAATGGTAAATACAGTCCACACTAGAGGATAATTGGGCCGGTTTTGGGTCCTCCCAACAATTGCGGGGTGTTCCCGACCCGAGGCCGGTCGGAATAGATTATCAGCTCAAATGATCTTGTAGTGTGAGTCTCAGGTTACAGACATGATCTGAAGGTTGCCTCCGATCAGAAACCTATAACAGACAATGAGAGCGAGCTGATGGGGAAGCGGCACCAACACGTTGTGTATTTGCTCACACAATAAAATGTAAACCATGCTGATTGCCTCTTCTCAGCCATGAGTACGTCGGTTAATGCGCTGTTTTATTGTCTTTTTTTGTTTTTCTGTGCAAAACATTTACCACACACAAGTGCAACTAGCTCCATGTCTGAAGTCAGGATTGATCACGTGTTTTTGTGAGATACCAAGTCCCCAGAAACACACTTGTTTAGTGTAAATGTTAAGTGTGTGGTCCTGCCTCTTGACTAAATCGTCTGGTATATTGGTTAAATCGGTCAGTTTGTCTGTGGTATCCCAATTTTTTAAAATCGGTTTAGATTTGAGAATCGTCTAGTTGTAGTGCACCAGATATAAACCACCGAGGGCAAAAACCAACTGGTGGTGTTTAGATCAAATAGCTCTCCGATGCCAGCAGAAACTGAATCGCGTGTGTTGTTGTCGTGTATGTAAATGTACTTGATAGACATGTCCTAACAGTAACGATATAGGCTATGTGTGAAAAATAAATGTTCAAATGCAGGAATTCATTTGCTTGCCAAAGCACCCAGCAGCTAGTATGCTCAGAGCTGTAGTGGCTTGTACATAGGCGTGGGTGTCAGAAGCTTGCATCTTGGTACATGTGCCTATGCACTGCTGGCTCTGCAAGCAGGACAATTCTGCTTTCTCTGTCAATATAGCACATATTGAGGTATTTATTGCTCTAATGGACCATATTTACCATCCACACTTTCAAGACATCCACAGAAAGGGTGCAGAATTTTCCGTTTAAGATCAAATATTCCCCTGAGTTGCATTCTGGTTATTAGCAGCGGACATTGAAAAATTTTACTTAAAGTGGCTACAATTAGGATTTTTATAATAATAACGGATCAAATGATGTTGTAAAACTGTTCGCTTGTGGGAGCAAATCCACACAAAATTAAGCGGTTTCTGTCAGCTTTACAGAGTTATATAGCTTCTTTCATCTCATTATTTTAAGCAGCAGTTTCTGCAAAGAAGTTCTTAAAACCCACGGTATACTACCAGTCTGGTACCAAACAGCAAACAGACATAGTTAGTGACTAGCTTGTGAACATAATGGACCATTTAGCAGCGAAAGAACAAAATAATTTCCTCAGAATGTGGTGGAGACCAAATCAAGCAAAGTAACACACAACGTAACTCCAAATTAATGCTAATGTTCCTCTGTATCTGCTGGATGTGTAAATAACTGTTGGCAAAGTTCATTATATCAACATTTAAGGCTGACATTAAAGGATGTAATGTCTATCTATCAATCTATAAGTACAAATTTACCCTATTAGCAGCACATTGTACATAAAAGTCAGTCAATGAGTCAAACTACAATAACTCTGAAATGTAGTAAGGTAGAATTATAAAGTAGCATAAAACGAAAGTACTCCAGTAAAGTACAAGTCCTTCAAAATCTGCAGTACTTGTTTTTCCTCCTCCGTTCAATATCATGGAATTAGTTCTAGATCTAGATAGTACACAAAATGTTATCAGCTACAGTTACAGAAATTGCACAATGATTCAGAATAAGAGTATGCTAAAAAAAACAACAACACCGTGACCGAGGATCACAGGTGTATTCATAACAAAGTACTTCTTGGGAATTAAAGGGTCATCCCTTAAAGACAGAAAAAATTACTTTCAAGCTCTCTTCATTCAGTGTTGTTTGATCAATTTATGTAAATACTGAAGTGAAAAGAATAACATTTAAAAAGTGATTGTAAGAAATTGCAGAATGTTGGACATTTGGATAATTGCACCTCCATGTTGTTGCCTGCAGTTGAAAATGTGGAATTTGTTTACGATCCAGATTTTATTATTTAGATTTTTTACAGTGCTAGTGATTCTCAATAAAACCTAATCACATTGCACCATATTTGTCTAGAGCTCACACAAATCATATTCACACAGGGCAGCCGTTTTATTCCATGGGAGAGACAGCCCATTTGTATTCTGGGTGTGACATCTCGAATCTGCATCCAAATGGGGAATGAAATATTTATGCTGCAAAATGATGGCGCTCTTCATTGTCAAATTGCTTGAACATAAAAGTGCATTAGAAGGTAGGTGCATTCCTTCCCAGGCAAGTCAGAACAGAATCAGCCAATGAGGCATCAGAGAGAGAGAGAAAGAGATGAGGGTAGTATCAAGGTAGAGACACAACCTCTGGGCGGCCTTGGGCTATAGAGCCTGCAGACAAGGCCGACACCCAGGAATCTCACACTTTCAAATGATAAACGTCAAAAGCCTCCAGAGCAAATAACATACTTAAGCATTAAAAAGCACTTCTGTTCCATTATTCAAAAATAGGATTACCATACACATTTAATTAAGGTACATCTTGTATTGAAGAAAAGATGGTGCTGAACATAAATATGAAGCAACAATAGCACACACTATAAAATGTGCTCAGAATGTAGCATGTTTCATTCTGTACATGTGAATAAACAATAAACATCTGTAATGGCTGTCATGTTTATTTAACATTTACATGTGTCATTGGTTACATTAATTAGTGTTATAGCCCAACAGACTGTAATTTTAATGCAGCAATGGTACATTACTTCATCATACAGAGGTTTGGCATGTTATCTTGGAGATTACGTTTTGATTAAAATGATCTGTTGTGTCTGTAAATGTTACGTTTTTATTAATTTGACTGAAGTGCAAAATACAGTAGTAGAAACTATCAGGGTTAGCACCTAACACCGAAATTCTAGCCCAATGGGATTTTTAAGCTCTATTTTGAAATTTAATTTGGGACCTTGTTAACCACAAAGCTGATTTTATTGATTGTTGTGCGGGCATGAATTTAATAGAACTGTTGTGCATCGTGTCAAATACACTACTGTTTTCCCACATGTTGTTCCTACAAATGTGAATTCTGTGTTGAAGCTCACATTCCTCACAGGGACATGTTTTAACGGAGCCTCCACTCTGTGTGTTGCCTTCAGGGAGTGTAGTGCTGAAATACAGCACCTCTTCATTCCACAAATCTCTCTGTCTAAGGGTCAGCGCTCACTCTGAATGACTTTGTTTCTCAACCAGTAACATTGCTGGTTCATTCCACCAAAGATGGAGCTTGCTGTTTTTTAGAAACCTAGGAATGAATTCATTGTTGACCAACGCGTCAAGTTTGAGGTATGCCCACTGGGACAAAAGTAAGTATAAACTCAAAAGGGCCGTAGTTTTAAGTTAACTCTCTGGGCTAACCTGGATTTGAGACAATAAGCAAACAGAGACACTGAAGAGATTATTTTCCAGAAATCGGGATGAATATCAAGTGAATAAAACATAACTGAAATTATGTAAGGCCAGATCTGATCTGAAGGGTAGTCATAAACCAGCAGCCATCAAATCTATTCCACAGAGCTTAAACAGGCAAACACACTTGTGGACTGGTAATTGTCATTCAGTGCTTGATGCTTATATTTTTGCAATATTGTTTTAGTAATATCAATTAAAAGAATTTGTAAACACAATGCCTTTTGTAGATAGTAGCTCCTGTTTAACACCATGGCTTGTGATTTCATCTGAGGCAGCTCCCCCCGAAAACAGCACACGCTTTTGTCAGAGACTTCAAGGAGACATCAGTTGATGCATTTGATGCACGCTGATACATGCTGCCAGAATGGTAAAGTCTAGCTGTGAAAAGAATATCAACACTATTGGTTCAGACAGTTCACCATGAGAGGCAACATGGGCAAGTGGAGCTAAAAACTTCTCCTGCAAAGTCTTTGTCAGAATGGTTAGTAAGCGAGACACAGAGCTACCTTCAAGCCGAGTGTTTTTAGAGGCTCGTTTTTCAGCTGTCACCTTCCAGAGGTCCAAAAGATTACCTCAAACAAGTCACACTGTCCAGAGCTATCTGGCCCACACAGAACACAGAGGTAAAGCACTGTCTGTCTCTGCAGAACAACAGCTCATAACTCAAAGATATTGGTGTCCCTGTCAATAAAATCACATATAAAGAAGACTGGGCTCAAATGAATGTGCTCTCCGGAGAAATATTTTGTCAGGTGAGGCTTGGTGCAGCTCTCTACCTCAGGA
>JAPMOB010116687.1:0-22496 GCA_029875015.1 Lepomis gibbosus | reverse complement strand
GGGCAGCACAGAGCTCCTTGAGTGAGTGTATTAGTGTGAAAAAAAGGGAGGGAGTTAAAAGGCAGACATGCTGGAGGGTCTCCCTGAATTTACTACTGCTCCTCATGCCATCATTCTCACACCCGTTGAGCTCAAAACAAAACAAAAAATCTCCTCATGCTTATGTCACATTGCTAGCCTGTTAATAATTTCAGGTAAAAAGACTGGAGCTATGTCCTGATGCAGAATGTTGTCACCCTCCCTCCCCCCTTCCCTTCCTCCTCTCCCTCTTTCTCTAGATGGTTCTGATGGCTCAGGCCCCGGCAGCGACTCTCAGGGCAGTGTGGAGAGTTTAAGGAAGCACCTGCGAGCAGACGCCTTCACCCAGCAGCAGCTTGAGGCCCTGGACCGTGTTTTTGAACGTCCTTCTTACCCTGATGTCTTTCCCACTTCAGAACACATCAAACCTGAACAGGTTGGCCAGACAGATTTCTTTCTACACTCTACATTTATGCATTTACATTATGGTTTCTTTCTTCTTGTCTGTCCTTAGGCTGTTGTAGTCAAAAATGAAATAATTTACATGTATTGCTAACATTTTATAGCGCATTAAGTGGTACATATACTGACACAGGTGACAACAAGCTCGGTGCAACTTCAACTTAAAGCAACCTACAAGTCTACAGCCTATTACAGCGGACCTTTATTTACATTCATTAGACTGTTAAACAACAAGAGACTATTAATTTTTCCATTGGAACTCTATGTGGGTGCCCATGCAGCCTTAGCAGTGCTCTAATTGAGTTCATTTTCATCTCTGCGCGATCGCGGGGAATTACAGCGACGATAAATCAGAGGGACAGCCCCTCAGCCTGCTATACAACCTCTAATGCAGCTAATTACCAAAGTGATTTCTACGGCAAGATCAATACCAAAACGAATTGGAAATGACTTGCAATCACAAAGAGTGGAGGAGAAGGTATTAAAAAGGCGAGAGGAAGGTGGAGGAGGGGGGAGAAAAACTGCATCAGAATGGTCCAGAAAAATCAGTTTTAATTTGATGTAATATTAATCAGGCCGCTTTCCACTCTTTCTGTGCACCTCCTTTTTTCTCCGTGTTTCCAACACCCCCTCCTTTTCTTAAACTGGTGAAAAGGTGGGATATTAGGCTATTAGGGGCTTGTCTGGTGTCTGCGTCAGGGCATTAAAAAGCCATTTTGAAGAGGCCAGGCTGAATAGGCCTCATCCCTCCCACACTTCTGGCAGCCATGTGGTCAGGTCATTCAGGCCCCTCTGTGCTTGCCACTCGCCCTCCGCCCAGCCCTGCCCATCCCTGCCCACAGCCCATCTGCATGACAAAATGGTTCTTGTGCTGCTGAGGCCCAGCGGAATAGAAAGGAACATCCAGCGTTGTGCCAGGGAACAGTTGTAAGCAGACAATTAGAGTTTATCTGGGATAGAGGCAGACAAGACTGGGGTCACCAGCTCGCCCCTGTGGGACACCGTCCCATTGAGACAAGCAGATGCACACACACTCTGATACAAATGTGTGCACACACACTTATCCTTTTAAAGAAGAAGAGTCAGGTCAGAAGTGTCATCTCATTAACAAACAGTATTCATCACAGCTGCTAGCACAGTCTTAACCTGAGATTAAAGTGAATAAATACTATTGAGAATAGTTAAAGGTTGATCCTTACAGGAAGTTCTCTGGTCCAGTACCGTTTTGCATTTTTAGAATGATAAATTGTATATATGAAAGATGGCTGCAGCTACACAGTACCATTATCACAACAGATAAGAAAACCTCCAATAAAAAGTAGAAAATACTAATAAAAGTATAAAAGGTGTAAAACAATACAAGCTATTTAATAATTTTATTAACCCAGTTTTATATGTTCATCCTAGAGGCAAAGCACAAAGGTTGATTTTGAGGTTGTACTCCCCTTTAAAAAACCACACCACATGTCTCTCCTGTAACAAAGCCCTGAATGTCTCCTCCCTTGACTGGTCACAGGGATGACTGCAGTGGAGCACAAAGAGCCAGCTGACACCCCGTCCTTTCACTCCTCTCCCAATCCCTCTCTCATCCCTCTCTCCCTTTCTGCCTTCTCCTCAGACAAGCCCTAATGCATGCATACATCATAGGTCTTGGTAAAGCATGGGGGAGCGGGGACAGGACGGGTTGGTGAGGGGGGTTGCTGGTGCTCACAGAACTCACAGGAAATATTCAGATGGAAACACAGTGAGAGGATCACAGACAGCTTCCTCAGATACATCAGGGGTTTCCTTCAGACATATTTCATGTATTGTCTCCCAGACTGGGACATCTGCTCCAAACTTTGCACCCAGCAAATGGGCTTGCATGAGCGATATTGGCCAGATCATGACATAATATGGTGGAATGTGAAAATATTTTATATGGAAAGTGTGACTTGCTGTTTTTGATTGCCACCTACTCACATGTGCATTTCTCCACTGACATATTTTTGCACTTGTTGTGTATTTGTGTACAGGCAAATGAATACTCACTCCCATCCCTAAACAGTGGTCTGGAAGATGTGAAGCCAAGCCTTTCCACCAGCGCCAGCTCCGACCTCGCCTCCAGTGTCTCACAGAGCTACTCTGTTGTGACAGGTACAATCTGACTCACGCTAGATTGATCCCTAAAAGAATACACACAGCTGCCCTTAGTGCAGAGAACACAAGTATAGCATGTTTAGCTCTGCTTGGGGTGCTACCTATTTCCATGTTGATTCATGGCATCCCCGCAACTGTTTTCCACACGATTGTGTTTATTTAAGACTAACTGCTCAGTCTTATTCAATTCCATAATCAACACAGGCCACATGTACACACTGTTGCAGCTGATAAAGATGGCAATGGTTGAATTTACTGATTTTTTTTTACTGATTTTGACTGCCATATCCTTAATGCACACACATTTTTCAGCAATGTAAAAATCTTATACCAAATGAGGCACTTTGTGTGTTTATTTCTGAGAGACAGAGCGAGGCAATACATCATCTGAGCACATTAAATCCTACAGGCCTTTCACACTGCTCCTAACTGACTATTGTGTTAGCCCGGATCGGCCTGCTAACAGATTGACTGGGAGCACTTCTCATAAGAGACAGCTGCTGTTCTTGCCGTGCCACGACGTTGTCATCAAAGGCTATGATAGCCTGTTGATTGACAGCGGCTGGAATAGCACCGTGGCTGTCTGGCTGCTTCATGCTGTGGAGAGAGAGACCCAGATACAGATGAGACATAGACAGTGAAAGAAATCCTGGAATTACTGTTTTTTCAAACCTATCAGCTGAGTGCTGTTTTTAATATTAACTTCCACTGAGAGCAAAAAGGTAATGGCAGGTGCAGTGTATTGAATATCTTGTAATATTAACTATCTGTATCATATAACCCACACAAACCCACTCTTTATTGCACTATGGCTTCCTTTGCTCTGCTGTCCACCTGGTTAATTGAAATATTGTCTCAATGTGGCTGCAGAGGCTTTTTTCCCAGGAGGGGTTAGGTTTACTGATGGCCACACTGACTTGAGAATAATAAACCAGCCTTTTAATAAAACACCCATAATTATGCAGTGGGCATCAAAGTCATTGAGTCCACTGTGTGTGTATGTGTGTGTGTGTGTGTGTGTGTGTGTGTGAGAGAGAGAGAGAGAGAGAGAGAGAGAGAGAGGGTAAGTAAAGAGGTGGACAGCATGATTGAAAACTACAGTGGCCCTTCTCAAATGATCCCTATAGTCCACCCCCGGACCCAGGCACACAGCTATGGGAAAAGAAAGACCCCTCTTTTATTCCTGAATATGTGGGAGGTAGATTTGCCCCAGAAAGTTGGGCCTCAGGAGAAGAAAGGTGTGTTTTGGTCTTTTATGCTGGGATCCTCCTATGAAAGCAGTCTTGCTCTGGGGAGCACACTCAAAGCAGGTGGCCTTCAAGCCACCTGGGGGCATGGGGCCTCCTAAAGCGATACATGTCAGGTCCACAGATTACATAATGAGGAAGCGAACTAACAAAAAAAAATTTCAAAGTGGAAATTGACAGCATACTTTAGTGCAAGCATTAAAAAATGTGTGAGTGAATGAGCATTTTAATCACTAAATTAAACTCAGAAGTAATATATAGTAAACTTTTATTACTTAATTTCAACGACTATGTAAAGTAATGCCTGAAGCATTTGATTGGACATAGGTTGTTAGTGCATAATATTATTTTTTCTGCCATTAGCAAACCCTGTAAATAGGAATGTATGCCAAGGCTGAAAAATGCTAAATTACCTTCCTCACTTAGGCTGCGAGCCAATTATCAATAAATTATGCTTTCATACTGGATGGAGCGCTGAGATTGTATTCATTTTTTAAATGTTTTCTGCTCCCAATTAAAATTCATACAGTTATTGATTTTGTTGATTTTTATGTCCTGAAATTTGCATAATCTATTAAAGATGAATGATTAATGAAGTGCTCAGTTTTGCATACCAAGGGCGCGAGCGAAAGCAAAGTCGGCCATCTTTTGTGTCCTCTGTTTACCCTAATGTGTGGAAGAGATGGCTACCAAGGAATGAGGGTTGCAGCCAAATCAGAGAGGGATTTAGGGCACTGAAACACACCACTGTAACTTAATATGAAGCACCAATGATTTGCAAATGTTTCCCCTCCTGGACAATGACTATCTTGAGATTTATAATATATAATTGAAAATCATGTTACCATTAAGTAAAAAAAGACTAAAGTCATGCTAATTTTCTTGCTAATATTGGCAGGTAGATTATATTAAATCAAAATATAGTAATATTATATATAATATTAATATTATATTATATTTACTTGTTACCATGTTTATGTCAGCATTGTGAAAGTCCGACTGGGTTAAACGTAAACAGGGAACTTTGTTAGTGATGTATACAAGCTGTTGAGAAGCTGTTGTACTTGTATGTGTCTGTGTCCAGTAAACAAACACTGTGAACTGTTCAGTGCATCCTTGGATAGAACAGCGTGTCATGATTAACTGGTCTGTGGCTCTGGTCCAGGATTCATGTATCTGCACAGTTTTTAACTGATACCTGAACTGAGTAAGTAACATACAGTACCCTGCAGATCCATCTTGACTTTGGTTATTCTAATCCTGACAGAAACATTATATGTGAAATAAATGATAGTATAATATTAAAGCTGCTTATAAGTACTTAAATAGGATTATGCCCAATGAGAGTACAGTAGTCTCTGTGCAGGCTGGGCTTGATAATCACTCTCACCAGAGCCTGTGGGGAGGCTGGGTGTAAATGGGCACCCCTCTGACCTACTACAATTCTAGTAGATGTGAAGATCCATTGCTATTCTATCTCTCTTTAAATCTATCTACCTTCTTACCCATGTATTTCTCACACCCTAGGAGTGAGAAATTGTATAGAGAACAGAGTTAATTTTTTAAAAACTCTCCATTTCAGTTTAATTTTAACTGAAATGTTTAATTTCAGCTGAAATGTACACCACACTCCGAGCCCAGTTTACGACTTGGCAGTAGCAGCTATTCTCTGTTGGGTGGCAAACAACAAGCAGCCGCCTCACCTGCGGTGCCTGGTGTGTGGCCTAGTGACAAACGGCTTGTCTCAGCTCAGTTAACGCCCGCAGCCCAGGGCTTGGAAATTAATGTTTATATAACCCTCCACAATAGCACACTAACCTTTGAGCACAGATTTGATAATGAATTACTTTAAACCTGTGGATGGGGAATTCAAGCTATTTGGCCAAACAAATATTCTTTACTCACTCACGACTGGATGCAGCCTTTGATCATCATTAATAACCCCTTACCCCTTTCTGGGGTAAGGGGTTATTAATGACCACCACTACAATGCAGCAATGCAGAAAACATGAATGTGTACCTGCACAAGACACAATTTTAGCATTGATCTTGAACATGCTGTAGGAATGAAAAAGTTGTCTGTGGATGGAGTGTCAGCCTTTGAAAACAAGAGTTCTACCAGCAAATGGTTTGCGCACCAAAGTTCCTTGGTGTGCATTTAAAAATGAAATGCTCATTTGAGAGAAGGCTGTTGCAGCTATATCTGGACGCTCCACTCCAAGGACTGCTGTAGGTTCTTAATAGTTCATTTCTATGGTTGATGGGGTCTGTAGATGTGGTATCAGTGGTGGGGAAGAGACAGATGTTGGAGAACTCTATAGCATCTCCACTCTGAGATGTGTTTGCTGGGAAAAGGAGTCCCCAAGGACCCTGAGTTTATCTTCCATCTCCATCATCAGGGCCTGTGATTTGACAGACTCCCTTTACCCAGGCTTTGCCTCGTCTCCAGGACAATAAGCAACACCATGTCTGATTAGTTTCAGAGTTCAGTGGTCTTGAACGCAGGGTTTGTATCGGTTGTTGTTGCGTCGTAACTCCTGTCTGTTTGACAATGGTTCGGGCGCTTAGAAAACACAAGCCTACCGTAGTGTGCGTGAAGTCTCAGATATAGTGTAAACTGGCCTGCGTTTCATGTTTGGCATCCTCAGTCTTATCATAGATTTAAGATCAATGTCCCAAGGTTAGGTGGGCCACATAGTGTCACCCTAATAATAAGTGCCCTTCAGAACAAAAATAAACACACAATCCAGTTTTACAATTTGTGACACATAGTCATTGGGTTATGTTTTGTGAAGTTTGTCTTTTCTACCATATGTTGTTTTTTTAATAGTTTAGGCTGTTGAATATAATGTTTTTGTGGATGTTGGTTGTTAAGCACCCAAATCAACCTCAAAGTAACTGGACTTTTGAAAGCTGTTAACATACTGCAAGTTAGGTATATTTAACTGAAGAAAAGAACTGAGCACTATCCATTTTTAATCATTCCTATATTCGTACCCTGTTCTCAACAGATTTGTGACATACTTATACAGTGCATGAAAAACTTTAGATCCACCCAATTAAATTCAAAGCCCGCTCATTAGAGTAGTTCTGTTCTTGCCAGAGATTCATGTCAACCATTCTTTTTAATGATTTGATCATAAGTTAAAAGTTATATTGTTGCAAACTGACATTGTGTTGTTCACTCTATGACAATGGTATTTGCCTCAATAAGATAAAAGTATTCTGTGTAATTGCAGTACCCCTGTCTAAATCCTCCACATTTACAGCTGTCAAAAAGACAAAGAGATTAGGAGAACCTGCTACAGATTTGTATGGGAAAGCAGAAAGTTACACTGCCTGTTTCCCTCGTATTAGGGTTGTAGGGCTGACAGGGTTGCATCCCCCTTCCATAGAACAGCCCTTATCTTAATGAGGAATCGCAACACACAGTCCTGTTGTAAAATAACAATGATGGGGGAAGCAGCTAATGAGGCTATCATGGTGTCGAGAAAGAGCCATCTCTCCCTACAGGCCCCAACGAACAGAACGGGCTCTGCGGCAGACGTGGGGAGGCCGGAGACAGAGCTCACATTGATTGCATAGGTTCAAGAGGCAGAGCCGGTGAAATGAAAGATGCCAAGATTCATCAGCCAAATTAGATCAAAGTGTAGAGTTTTGAACTGTCTGCAAGCCGATTGTTTGGTTATTTGTGGGAGTGATTTTGTTGTGAGAAAGCAGCCGTGAGATTATGTTGTTTGTTTTCCCAAAACCATGGGGAAATTTTTTACGCATTTGAGCTTGATTGATCAGGCGCGATGTGTTGTTGCAACATTTCACTGGTGTATGTTTCCACTTAGCTGAATGAATTACTGCTGGGTGCATATGAGATTATTATTATAAACTATGTAAATGAACAAATCAACTGCGAAAGACTGCTTATCTATTCAGAATTCTTATGAAAATGTCAGGTCTTGAGTTAGTAAAAGATAGGAAATTAATGTATAGTAGCACTTAGTGTACCTCATCCTTCAGGCTCCCTTTAATTTATACCACAAATCTGCTAAAGATTTGTCTCTGTCAGTGTTTATCTATGTGCATGACAAATCTAACAACTTCTGATGCAACAAATTTTATTTGTTTTTACCTCTATACTGTAGTTTTCCTGGTTGGTTATTTGAACATTTGGAAAGCTGCACATCCATTCCACCATGCATCTCAGTGACTGAAGTGAATGCACGTATAGCATGTGTGGAGTTGCATGTCTACATTACATCTAGCTTTTTTTCCTTTTTCTTTTTTTTTCCCACCCGGCAGACTCTCACCCATCATATCCACCGTCCATGTGTGTAAAGCGTGAGCCCCATGAGGCGTCTTTTGCCCCCTTCACCCCCTCCTCTGTTGGGGACTCTGATCTAGCTGACATCTTGCCCCACCAGTCCAGCCTCTCTGTAGATGCCTCTACTCCCAGCTACCGTGCCCATGCCCATGGCTCCTGCTACAGCCAGTATGCCAGCCAACCCTTTATAGCAGGTACAACTTTACCCACAAGGCCCCCGCAAACAAATCAAATTCTCATCAAGCTCACTCGGTTCAGTTGATTTACCTCTTTGTTGATTTTTAATAATTTAGCAATATTCAAAGATGCACTAAATTAAAGTGTCCACCTCTCAAGTTGCAAAGCCAGCAACCCCATCATGCTTTTTGGCCCTACTGTTATGTATACAGGAGCAAAGCTGACTGTTTGCCCCCTCATTAACAGCGACTGCACTCTCCCCCTTTCCACCCTGCTTTTCTCCAGCTCTGACCCCTTGCCCATCTCTCTGGTTAACAATAGGCCTCCAGGTTCTTCTAGCCTCGTGACAGGCCCAAGGTCTGAGGGGTCACAGGAGGGGGGACATAGGGCTGATGCAAGGGCCTGCTTTGGACCCATATCTCCCTGTCCTCTGTGCCCCATTATTACACAAAACGTGGAGTTTTCAGTAGCTTGATCCTCCTGTCAGTTTTAAAGCTGCTTAGGATGTTGGTTTATATGTTACAGAAGTAATATAAATCATTTAAATTCTGTCCCCAGAACAACATGTATGTTGCCCTGTGATATTATAGCCTGGTGACCTGTGTACCCAGGCTCTCACCCAGTGCATGCTCCAATTCATATGCAGCCTCATGCAGGATAAGCAGTTTAGAAAATGGACAGATACCATGTGCCTTCATGAAACATGCTGCAACACATGATCTTGCATACTGGAAGAAATGATGGTGACTATATACATCTCTTCACTTTGGTGATTTGTGTGTGTTTCTTGTTGAAATATCATAATTGCAGCACTTACTGTGCAGAGGAGAAATCATTCCCCTATAAATACGACATACAATGCATGAACAAAAAAGTAATATCAAAAAGACAAATATTTGGCTACACTGGTGACAATGTGTAGTTGTACCCCAATAAATGATCAACTCTGCTGTTGTAATTTTTAGGAAACAAATGCCTAGGTTTCTTATCAACATAATTGAGGAAACGTTGTTAATTCACATGTATGGCAAGTCATTCAACTTTTCAGTGATCAGCATCCGTGTAAGATTTTTCCTCCTGTGTGCCTGCAGGTCGAGACATGGCCAGTACCACCTTACCTGGCTACCCACCTCATGTCCCCCCCACAGGACAAGGCAGCTACCCCACCTCGACACTCGCTGGAATGGTTCCTGGTAGGTGACACTACTCTATTTTTATGAGGCCATTAATTCTGCTTTTACATGTTTTATTTTCATTATATAGTTCCCTTCTTGTTTAAAGAACTCAAAGTCACTTTTAGCTGAACAAGTGGTAATGCTTTCTGTCCTCATCAGTAACACATACAAAAGCACATTCACTGCTGAGTGGCTTAAGAAACCTTAAAGCATTTCTCTTGACCCAAAGGACTGAAAAGAGCTTGTTATAGCTTTGTTAGACTGTGGTTAGCGCGTGGTTAGCGTCTGCGGACGAGGACATTAGATGAACTCGATAGGCGATCACCACAATCAGTCGCCGTGAGATAGGACAGTTCCTCTCAGTTACACTCCAGCTCCCAGCACTCATTACCCTCGCCATGTCCACACAGCACACTCTCACCAGCCCCGTCGATAAACACTGCTTTTGAGCCTCTCCTCGCCTCCCCGGACACCCAGGGCTGCAGAGCGTATCTCTTTCCCCTCTACTTAACCTGCAGTTCAGGTTCACAGCAAACAGTTAAGGGTCAAAACACAGAGGCGTGGAGGGCCTGTAAATATTTAAATCACTATCTCTCTCAGGGATGAGCTTGAGTTACACAACCAGCCGTGAGGATGCTATAGCTGCCAGAGTGTGTAGATCTCTCCTCTAAACAACTAAAAACACAATTCCCTTTATAGCTCTGAGACATGTACCTTTCACACTGAGCAATAATCAACTCAGGCATGCAGTATTTACAAGTGGGCTCAGTGTGGAGGGTAATATTTAAAGAACTGTATGGAGTTAAAAGCTGATATCTCAAATTAAGAAAATTACTTATGCTTTATTTCATTATATGCCACTGTAGAGTGCTTATAGATATACTTTGGCAAACACATATACAGGCACACAAACATAGCTGCCTTCTTAATCCAGAGGTTGCAGGGTTTTTTTCAACTGGTGGTGAATGACTAAGATTTAGTGACTGGCCCCAAACACTGTTAAAGCAAAGGCCATTCTTCAGCAGCTTCATATTAAACCCCACCTTTATAGTGTCGTAAAAAGAAAGAAACCTGTGGACCCACAGCAGTGCTCTCTGACATCCCCTCAGCCTCCCATCCTTTCCACCACAACCTACACAGGGAGGACAAAAAGCAACTAAGAGTCTCAGAGAACCTATTAGGGAGTTTTGAAGCGAAGCATCATCATTTAAAAGCAGGGGCAAAAGCAATGAAATACTCACTTAAGAAAAGAATAGAGGAAATCCTGAAGACTAACTGAGGATTAATAAAACAATCAGTTCACCTGAAGGGACCATGGAGACAAGCTATAGCCTGCAAACAGCCACAATAAAAATGCCACAGACAAGTTGCTGTGTGAGAAGACTTCAACTTAAATGTAACTTGTTGAAAATATTTTTTAATATATTTTACAAAAGCTGTCAGTCATTTCAGTTTGCTAGCTCTTTGTTTATGTTTGTTGTTGTTTGTTCTTTAGGAGGGGACTTTTCTGGAAACCCTTACTCTCATCCACAATACACCACTTACAATGAAGCGTGGCGGTTCAGCAATCCAGCATTACTAAGTAAGCAACTTTCTCTTAAATAACTGTCAAACATACACATAGAGAAATGAACTTTTTTCTTCTAGAAAGGTTGTAAAATTAAAATCATATTCAAAAACACAAATGTCCAGGGTCCATGTATTCTCTATACTTGTAGTTTTACACACATCTTACACATGTCTTACATGATGTTTGGCCTCATGGTTTCCAACGGCTCGCTCTTCTGTTAACTTTCAGGTTCCCCTTATTATTATAGTGCCGCATCCCGTGGCTCCGCACCTCCCACTGCTGCCACTGCCTATGACCGCCACTAGTTACCATGGAGACCAGCTCAAACTGCAGGGCCAGGGCTTCGGCCTCCATATTGTCCCCGTCTGAGAAACACTGAGGTCAAAGGGAGGCGAGGTGGAATCCTAGAGGAAACCCCGTGATGTTGCGTGATGTGGAGGAAGGATCGGCGAAGTTGACGCCAGTGCATCTAGCCCAGCTTCAGCGTTACACACTTTTGGGTCACAAAGGGCCCCGCGGGCATTCAGAACTCACCCATCATGCCCTCAATCTCTCACAGGCCTGAACATTTCCAGAATGACTTTAAGAGATTATATATATATATATACATATATATATTATAAAATATAAATTGAAGAAAAACAGTGTGAAGAATACCATGTGGAAAAAAATGTTGTGGGTTTTTATTTTTTGTTTCTTTGTTGCTGTTGTTGTCGTTGTTATTTTATTAATGAATCCTCACATTCCTTTTATGTGATGAACTGCAGTATTTTTCTGCTCTAAAGAAAGAAGTCCATGGGAGATGACAATGGTCCCATAGCTTGATGGTGCAGCAACTTGAACCGGTGTTCTGGGGCCCGTTTGACACTTAATTAGGCTCCCCACTGTAGCAGGCTTTACTCTGGTGCTTTGACTACGTCTTCTGCTCCCATTTCTTCAGTCCCACCTACATTATCAGATAAACACAGCATGTTCCACAACATTTACTGACCCTATCTAGACCAATGGCAACATCACACTCCCTGTGGAAAACAATCAGATGTAAAAATGTAAATCATTTTGCAAAGTATTAAAAAACATGGTAGCCACAATATGGTCTTGCCAGAATTTTAAATACTTTAAATTATTTTTTTCTGTACCTATTTTTTAATGTAAAAAACCTATCAAAGATTTCTTCAAAGTAGTCACAATTTCCCTTATTTTCTAGTCATGTCCATGTCCATGCATGATCGTGCTTTGCTCTTTTTTTGCACTATAACCTCAGCTTGTTTTATTTGGTACATTCACTCAAGATTAAGTTTAATTAACTCACCAATTTCAAACATAAGATGAAACTATTTATGTTGCATAATGCAGGTGTGAAACACAAAGCAGACAGACTGACATCTTTTGCTGAGTAAAAGCAATGCTTTCAAGTTCCTGAGGAGTTTGTAAGCCATAGCTATGGCTACATGAACAAATTCAGTTCTCCTGGGTTATACTTTACTATAATGGGTTATTCTACATTCAGCTACTTAGTCACACCACTAGATGCCTACACAGTTTAGAAAGCTGTACGCAGTTGAGTGAACCAACTGTAAATTAGCTTCAACAATTGCCTTACAAACCTGTTTTTTCAACGTAAATTCATGCCTGTTCAATGAAATTAATTGCCTTTACAAACACATACTCACCACCCTCCTCTATTTACGCTCTACTCTCCATAGGGACTGAAAGGAAATACTGATTCAGTTTGCTTTTTGGAAGATATTTTGTGAATGTACTTCTAACTACATTTGCCAAAGACTTAGTTTGATATTTAATATTTTATTTACAGTATATGTATGCATAAATAAAGCAGTATTATCTTTTAAATAAGTAGTCAACACTGAACCTGTATGTTGTGACTTTTCAGCTGGCAAACAACATAATGAATAATGATGTAATGAAAAAGGTGAAATTCAGCAATTCAATATTCCATCAGTTGTAACAAAACGCTGCTTTGTAGAATAATTTGTGAATAATGTGAAGACAATTCTTCTCTGTAAATAATATCACATGCACCATTGCAGTATCATATTAATGTACTGGCTCCCTTTGTAGATATACAGACAGAAAAAAACATGCATTACATTTTTGTCTTAATGTAATGTTGTGCTTTGAGGAAAGGCGCAACTACTGTATAACCTGTGGCTACATATACTGCAGTAGCAGGTTTCAGAGGCTAACATCACATAGGTTGTCTTTGACATTTTATTTTGTTTTCATGATAATGTCATGATGATGTTTTATGTCACTATGCAATGAGTTAAATGGCTTTCTGTATCATCTTTTGTTGTTGGGCTCAGAATCAGTAATCCCCATGGAGAACAGCATAAAAATTAAGACATACAAAAGACCTCCAGTGTGAAATGGTTTCTCTCTCCTAATTTTGCTTTTGCTCCAAAAATGAAGATCTGATCAAACTGAAGTCCTTGGCAACAATCAAAGATATTGTCCTGTTTGCTGTTAGTAGATGTTGTGATCATTATGTTAATCCAAATTTCAGTCATCTGTGCCTCCATGTATAGAAACACATCCACACTTATTCCCAGTCTCCCATCTCTCCTCCCTCCCTCCACTCTCTCAACCCAATATAACTCTTTAGTGTAAGGCATCCAAGATGAAGTTTACTTTAATCCTACACAAGCAAATACGTTATCTCGTACCAGGGTTAACTGTCATTGCCGAGGGCACTGGATAACAGAAACAGACTGCAGTCCTCCACAAATTGCACTTGGGATTTGCCTATTTCTGTCTACATGTAGCTCGACGTATCTGAAAATGAAACACTGGCGCAAAGAGCAAGCCACCATCATGGAATGGGTCTTCTGCTGTTGTAAAGATGATACAGGAGATGTGTCATGGACATAAAAAGGATTTCTGATGAAAATCTACACGGAAAGCCTTGTGGCCTCAATCATTGTTCTGTTTCAGTTATGTTCCAATTCTTTTTGTGCACATGAGAAATAAATTCTTTTATATGTCAGTCGTTGACTTGGTGTCCCCTCATTATTAACCCCATAAGAAAATGATTCAGAGTTCAAGGTTTCCGGGGAGCGTTCCTGCTGCTGGTGTATTGATGTTTGGTTTTATGAACAGTCAGGACTACAGGAGGTACTCATACGGGTTACAGCTCTCAAATATGAAATGCGTGATAGCTGCAGAGCACGTTGTTTGTGTGTATTGGTGTGTGGATGTCTGTAGAAATCCTATATATTATGATTCCTGTTAAAAGTAGTCCATGTCTAGAAGCAAAAGAACAATTGCATTATGTTAACACATATGTGTTTGCATGTGTGGAGGACAGAGGGGGAAAGAGAGGTAAAAAAAGGGAGAGAATAGAGGGTGAAACAAAGAAGCAGGACAGTTGGAAAGGCAGGAGAGCGTTGCCCCAGCTTCTGACTCCAGTATATTTAATGATGCATCGGTTTCATCCTGCTATACCACACTGCAGCTGCCTAACCTCCTCTCTGCACTCTCTGAAACACACAAACCCAGCCAGTTGTAATTCAATTTCCCTGCTTCCTCTGCCTATTGTTTATTTCATGGATCCCCCGTGAAGCATCAAAAGCTTCTGTTTCTGTCAGCCCCCTAACTGTCCTATGTGTTTGTCATTCAGGCCTTGTTAAAAGATAAAAAAAAACCAACACACATACACACAAACGCTCTTTCCTCTCCCAGCTGAGAATTCCCAGTGGTAAAATTATTCCATTTAGATGGGAACTTTTTTGTCACTACCCTGTCTAAATTGGCATATCTGGCTCTCTCGTAGAAACCAATAAACTGTGAACCCGGATGCATCTGTCAGTCAAGCTCATCTTTACTTTAGCGGGCCAGATGACAACAACAGGAGAAGAGACACACACCAGCAGAATGGGGCGCACTGATTGGCTTTCATCAGTTAGGCATTACGAAAAGCACCTGTCATCCTCTGGGCTTCTCAAACCCGCACGGAGAGGCCCTGCCAAGGGGGCCAATGGGCCTTGTGCAAGATTTACTCAAACACTTCACCCTCATTGTCAACTTGGCTTGGTGATGCCCTACAGCTAGGCCTCTTTGGCATGATTCATGTCTGTCACTGATAATATATGCAGTGAAACAAGCCCATTTTAAGGAGCTGCTAGATGGACACAGTCTGAAGCAATCCCTTGCAAAGTCATATTCACATATCAACGTATTGCATTAAATTATATATATATAATTTTATTTAACTACTTAAGTTTAAAAACAATTTATGGTCGACATCAGTGACAGAAAGTAAATTCCATTTGTACAACTTTGAGGTACTTGTGCATTACCTGACTATTTTTCTTTTATGCTACTCATACTTATGCTTCTACTCCACTAAATTTTATATGGAAGATTGTACTCCACTACATTTATCTACCTCTATATAAAACATGATAGGCTTTTTGAAATACAATACAAAACCAAAATTATACTGTGGAATCTACTTACGGCGCCTTGTCATAGGTTTCACATGTTCTGCATTGTTAGAAGCAGTCCCACCAAAGGGATTTCATCTCTAAAACTTCTCAGATGGTGTCATTTAAATAACTTCAAGGCCCAAAGAGATCAAATATAATATTTCACAAAAAGCAAAGAAAAATGTGTGCAGCAGAACTTTGATTTCTCTTCGTTACATTCTTCTTCTCTCCAAGATTTATCTTTTGACCCATTAAATTGTAAACCACTGGACTAAATTACGTAATTATAATTATGTAAAGTAGTGAAATTAGCTGCACCTGGACCAACTACAATTGTAAAAGACTACTTGCATTGATGCATTATTGATGCAGTTTTACCTTCGAAGTAACCTACTTAAAGTTAATTTTGCTCATAATACGCATCTACTTTTGCTAAGCTTTTGAATGAAGACCGTTACTTGTATCTGAGTATTTTTATATTTTGTATTGATGCTTTTTAAAGTAAAGGTTTTAAGTATTTATTCCACTGGTGGTAGACAGGGTGTTTCGTTCTGAACAGAATAAACCCTGACAAAACACAGTGTGTAAACACCTTGAATACAATATATTTATGTCTCTCTTTGAGTAAACATCCATGTTATGACCAGAGAACAAGACTAGATGAATCTTGAGGTGTGACATGAGTGCAGTATTGTTCAGAGACGAGGAGCGGTGGTGGTCTCGCAGTGACGTCCTGTCATCTGCCTGCATGGGAGCCTGTCATCAGCCTCATCATGTGGCTGTCATAGTTGATGTTGGCTAGGGGAGAGGCCAACCCTGCTGTGTCAATCAACAAGCCCTCATTAGAAGCAGCTTTAATTAGTGGCTGCACGGGTGCAGTATTGTTCACAACACCGCCTTCGTTAACTCTGTTAATCCCAAATGAATTTGGGTTGAGAAGAAGCAGTACTACAGCGGCCCAGACTAATGTGAAGCTACTTTATGTGTTGCTGGTTTAAAAGAGTCCTATGTTGTTTATATCTTAAAAGTAAATAAGTTGGTCTTAAATAGATATAAATGTCTTTAAGCTGCCATTAAGAAGCAACTGCATGTTTATTATCCTGGTCCAAGGATGAAAATTAAAATAATTATATAAATAAATTATGAATGAATAGTTTGTGAAATCGTCCGTGTTAAAATAAAACCCCATCTCATACTAAGATTATTTCAGTGTGGCACGGGAGTTGAAGCCCGGTCTCTGATGATCCTGATCGTGACAGAACAATGATTATGAGGTTATTTTCACTGTCGGCGGGTGAGACCATCCAGGCGACAAGAACATGACTTTGCGATGTTTGTAATGAGTGAGCATTGATTGACTCAACACAGCCTAAAGAGGTTTCCTCCATGTTCAAGCTCAAAGGATGCTCTGGCTCTGTGTGCATCCTGTACTGTAGCATAGTTTGCAATTAGAATAATGAGCAGTCAGAGAGCTGTCTGGAGAAATGCGATTGCTGGGTTTCTCAACCCAGGCCTCATCTGCCAACTATATGCTATTATACTATTCCCATCTCAGTTATCAGTGTGGAGCCATTTCCCTTCAGGAGCTGAATTATCATGTTGAATGGTCATTGTGCAACACGTTGTGTAATTAAGCACTAAATATGGCTCACTACCTGATTATGTCAGTCTTCAAGAGGACTAAAGAACTGGGGGGTGAGGGATGGTGTTCCTGTGTTTGTGTGTGCACATCAAGTGGAGAGGAGGGATTTGAGGTTGGGTAGGAAGAGAACGAAAGGCCAAAATGTGTAAAATAGGGTAGCACTGACCTACATGCCCCCTTCAAGCTGGAGCGGGGCTTCTGTCTGACAGAAGCCCAGAATGAGGGGGGTTGATTTGTTTGAGTCCCAACTGTTTTGGTAAAACGGTGCAACAAGAGCATCCAGCCTTCTGGTGCTCCAGTAGGACAGAGGAAAGCGACGAGACGAGGCAAAGAGGGGCGAAAGAAAAGTGGGATGCCACAATCACCAACCCCCACCACCTCTAACTGGCTCCCCACACACACACACTCACACACTCACATACTCCCCGACGCCCCCCAACCCCCCTCCCCCCCAACACCCAGTCACTGTCAGGCCAAACACATGATGAATTGCCCTGTCAACAGAATTCATTCAGGGACCAATTAATTCAACAGAAATGAACTAGAGCCATCAGTCGCTGAAAAACTCAGTGCAAAGAGAGCAAAGTAGCCCCACTTCAGAAAATGAGGAAGCAAGGGAGGGAATGAGGGAGAGAGGGGTGAGTGTAGTGGAGATGAGAGGGCAAGCAAAAGAGAGAGGGAGAAAGAAAGGGAAAGGGAGAGAGAGAGAGCGAGGTGGAAGTTAGTCTGACAGAAATTGGTCATTTAATGCTTTAGCGCACTGGAGACAGCCCCTGTCATAGACGAAGGCATGGCAGGGGCTCCCCTGGTATTTTATTTATTAATTATCCTATGCAGCGAGGGGCCTTTAACTGTCTCAGTCCAGCCCTGTCAGCCCAACTCCCTGTCATTTTCTCTCCACAAACAGATCCTTTAACACTGTGCTCCAGGTTAATGGAGACAAAGCCAATATCCAACCAACCTTGCCTTCTCCCCCAAATACAGTATTCATCTGTACCTTATCCAGGTAATTATGTCTCAGACGATCTCCTGAATATGTCGTTGGGATGCTAATAAACCACTTTAGAGCTGGTGTGCAGAACACGTCTGACCTTTTCAACTCACTGCTTCATGGTGGCTATGCCTCATGAGGAGAACAGCAATTATTTACACCTTATTGTGAACTGCCTGTCATTGGGAATAAATAAACACAATTCCAAATAATTTAATGATGGCTGCATACATTAATCAGAAAATAACCGAGACAAACTTGCACTTATTTCCTCATAATTGACTGTTGATATGTAACATCAATGTGAAATCTTTGTTGATAAAAGAAATGCTTTGCCAAGTATAGCTACCTGTCAGGGGGGATTAAACTCCCATAACTCAAACATGTTGTCACCTCCAATGCTCCATCTCTGTTTCCTTAACAGTGTCGACAAAATTCAACAGAACAATGCTTGCCAGAAGCTGTTTTTTTTTTTTGGCGGTGACAAATTAGCACTGTGAAGGGCGATATCAACACCAGCTAATTAAGGTGTCGTGTGATTTTGGGCTCCAGATCAAGAATCTGCTGATTCATCCCACGGGTGATTATGATGTCCATATGGTCTACGTACAGCGAGTTACACAGGGAAACACTATCAGCCCGCTGCGGCACTGGCTTTGCCAAAAGTTTGATCTTGTCTTTTGTGGCGGTGTTGGGTGATGTTCATCCAAGTTCTGAATTATTAACGGCATCTTTTCTTTAAGCCCAGGATCCTCTAGTGGAAAACACAGCATGAGGGGCAGCTGGGAGGCTGCCTGCAACCTGCAACTGGCTACCCCTCTTCTCTGACATCAGGAAGTGAAATTCAACACTGTTTCCACTCGTCGTTCATTGATGGGCTTGTGTACTTTGGATGCCCCCTTCTTGGTGTCACTTGGCTTTAAGGAATTATCACACCTCATGCAACATAAAGGTGGTTTTAGGATATGTTTTTGGTGGTTTTAGTGTCAGGTATTGTGTATCTATATCCTGACAATCACAAAACTATGAATACTCCACACATTTCTTGTTGCCAAATGATGAGTTATTGCGCCAGTGACTCCAGGGACTAATACATTTTTTTCTTTTCCTTTCTCTCTTTCTCATTCCTCTCAATTCAGACCTTTACTGTAGTGCTAAGCACAGTGAAAATACACCTAATAGACAACACGGACACACAAGCCAAGTGAACCTGACAAATGGAACAGAAAAGCTAACAGAGAAGAAAGAGGTGCTTAGGCCAACTGTCACAAGTAAAGTGCTTTCCTGATTTCTGTTTACTCACCATGCTTGAAACTTGACTTGTTTTCCTGCAGCTTACTGAAAAGATTCTGTCTGTGAGTCAGCGGGATGTCAGCGTGTCTCACGAGCAAAATCGTTCATTTCACATCAAATTTGGATTGTGGAAAAAGTTACCAAGTGCAGCTTTTGAGAGTACAATAACACGGACAACTAGATAAAGTATTTTTTTTCTATTTAACATTTTTAATTTAATCGAATGGGCTGTAATTTTTAGATTCAGCCAGAGGACAGCTTATTTATTACTACTGTAGCTCTCATGCACATCCTGGCTCAACTGCCTTAACCAATGGGTGTTTGTGATGTCAAAGTACCTTGCTGCAGAGGCCCGCAAAATTAAAAATAAAGTACAATAGATTGGCTGTGTAAAGAGCAAGCGGGAACCTGTGGGTCTGAAAAGTCAAGAAAATGTGAAGTGCCTTAAACCTGCATTTTTTTTCAAATGGCCAGCAGGGGGCAACTCCTCTGGATGCAAAAGTAAGTCTGATTGTATAGAAATAAAATAAAAAATTACCCTCCTTATCACTTGATTTATTACCTCGGTAAACGCAGTCCTATTGGGTTTATGGTCTCAATCTTTAAAACAGAATGGTGTTCATTTTTTAATTATGGGCCCATTTCGAGTAAAATAGAAGATAAAGCAGGTTATATGCTTTAGGGCGTGGCTACGATGTGACTGACAAATCACTACCACGGTGACCTGTCAGGTGTTGTAATGCGTTTCCCTCCCCAGCGCCACCCTCTCGTCTACAAATGGTCACTTTGGCGACAGCCAAAATGGCCATAAACCAATGGGTGACATCTCTACGTCGACATGACAATGTCTACTGCTTTTATATAGACTGTGGAAAAGAGGTGCAACTTACAAAGTGAGACCAACATGAAAGTTTTACTCATTAGTTTGAACTAGTCTGTTACTAAAGTTTTATTATTATGATGATATTAAAATGCATATCTGCTTTTAAATTAGCATTTTCCCCCCATGGAAGTAAGGTAACATTAGCTTGCACGGGTAAACTAGGTAGCCAGGTAGCCACCAGCGATGAGCACTTCTGTCTTTGTGGCTCAAATTAAAACAATTTGAAAGTAATATTTAGATGTAAATTCATATAATATCTGACTCAAAAAGGCATTTGATTTATTTTCACATTTAAAGGGCACTAACAAAATATGTAGCTTTAGCCAAGAAAGCATAAACTTCTATATTGATTAGGGTGATACATTCAGCAATTTTATAAGTAATGCTGAGGCAATTCCTAGAGTACTGTTGAATGTCAGAAGTTGTCCATAATGTTGCTTTGTGTATCACAGTTCTTGGATTAGGGAACATCTTCTGCCTCTTAACAAACTCCCATACTACTGAAAGACTCTTATTTAGTATGCATATAAAGTGTAAGGAATTAGAAGAGTAGAAGGACAGGAGTGAAACCTACAAAAAGAAAAAGAACACAGAGGCTATGTGCTGTAGAATATAATTAATTAAATGAGACTAATTAGGAACACGAGAGCAGGTGCCAGGCTATGAGCTGACAGGGAAGACAGCAAGACAACATGCCAGCACAAAAAAGTACAGCTACACACACATATGCAAGTGCACAACCAAACGCACACACACACACACACACGTGCACACAAACACACAGCTGCGGTTATGAGGGTGTATCGTGACAGGCACGGGGACAAAACAACTTTCTGCGTTTTGTCATGTGAAACCCCGCAGGAATACTCATGACAGGAAGCAGAGACCCAGGCACCGTGGGGGTCTTTTGCCTTTGTCTCACACACATTCTCTTTATTATTTTGTTCTGCAATGGTTGAAGGAAGTTTGAACAAGCCAAAGATTTCCCTCCCCTCATTATTTCAGCTCTAGTACAAGACTGCAAGCAGTGTAAATAAATATGCTGAATTATAATACATTTAATAATTTCCTATAGAATTATATACTATCCAATTATTTTTCTAATCAAACTGAATGTAAATGAAACACGCATCATTTAGAAACTGATGTAATAGGGTAATTAAATCTTTAAAAGTCTAAAATAGTTTAAATTTATCACTGTGCAGGTCTTGATGTTATTTTACATTAAAGGGTATTTTCACGTATTTTGGGGTCGAAATGACTTGTAGGTACAAAATGTTTTGGAATCCGTGCCTTAGCCAATGGGCTGCAGTGGCTGCAACTTGTTATTTTTGGGGCCATCCACATAAATGCCTATTTTTACCACTGACAATGGTAGAATCATGAATCAGAGTTAGAGAGAGGAGTTTGTTGGATACACAGAGGAACTGCTAGCAAGACTTTAATTCTTTACGTTACTCCAGTGGTTCTCAAACTGAAGGGCTGGCCACCCAGTGGGATAGTGCCACTGCACGGAGGGGGGCATGGATGTTGAGCAGACCTAAAGTTGCATGAACATGATTCATGTGGTGGCATAGACAAAAAAAGTGTACTGATGTAAGCAAGGCTTTTTTGCTAACCTGTAACTTTTGTTTTATTTCAGTTGCTTGTGTTGTTAGTGATTGACAAAAAAGAAATTCACTTTTTTTGTTCCATCATTAAGCCGTTAGCAGAGGTAGTAACAGAGCCAAATCAAGCACTGCACATACAGCAGACACAGACACAGTTACATCACTCCTCTTTTGCTTCCAGAAAGTCGGCATGCTGTTGTTTGGTTGAATTTAAAAAATAAAAAAAAACAGGTCTTACAGTGGTGGCAGTATTACTTGATCACTGTTAAAAAAGGGCTGAGGAAACTATTTCAATACTAAGCTGTTAATCAATTAAATGCAAAAAATCTTTACTTAAATCAATAATGAAAATGGAGTACAAAATATGAAAGTAAAGTTAGTTGATGCTAGTTAGACAGATTAGGACCGTAACATTTACCATTTTCTTAACCACTGTGTTCTGCAGAGATGAAAACAGCTTGTACTTGCTCTCACTGGTCTTGACAGTTCAATTCAATTCAATTCAATTCAATTCAATTCAATT